>JANAVB010043419.1:24135558-24350558 GCA_029216955.1 Iris pallida
AAAAAAATGGGTCACGATTATCGTAATTGTAAGTACGAAGAGAAATAGTGAAAATGAGCAAATGGAATAAAATGAACGTCGTTGACTTAAGAATGTCTTTATTATGTGGCAAGATGTCATTCACACGAGACAACTAGAAATAAAAATATGTTCTCCAATGCAAAAGTTTGAGAAGACAATTAGATAAAATGGAGAACATTAAATTCCAATTTCAAAACGTAGTACATCAAAAATGGAGAAAATATTTCTCCGTGCAGTTCAAAACGGAGAATAACATTCTCCGTTTCAAATGACACGGAGAATGAACATTCTAATTTGTTTTTAACACTTTGAATGCTATTCTCCGTTTAATTCAAAACGGAGAATGTTAAGGAGTCCAATTGAAAGCTTCCACTGTCAAGGAGTGTTTGTTCTCTGTCGTCTTTCAGTTCGTGTCCGCGTGGTAGATGGTATTCATCGTGCATCGTCAGAGCATACGAACCGTAGGATGACTCCTTGAGGCAAGTCACTTCATCGTGCATCCTCCGAGCAAAGGATCTCACTGAGGCAAGGAACCCACTGCCTCAAGGAATTCCTTTGCCTCAAGGAGTTCCATTGAGTTTGTTTCATATGTAATAAAAGTCAACTTTTCGTGCATCCTTCGAGTTGTTTCATATGTAAATAAAAGTCAAACTTTTCGTGGTTTTGACAATGTAAATGTAATTCAAAATGAATTATATTATAAAAGCAGCTTATCAAAGACAAAGTTCCTTGCCCAATTACATCATAATTACATTGTTGTTTTACAATGTCATTCTTATGTGGCAAATGTCATTCTCCGTTTTAATTTAAAACGGAGAATGATATTCTCCGTTTTAATTTAAAACGGAGAATGAACATTCTAATTTGTTTTTTACACTGTGAAGCTATTCTCCGTTTAATTCAAAACGGAGAATGTTATTCTCCGTTTAATAAAAACGGAGAATGCTATTGTGGTGTCGTGGTTACACTGCTAGACTTGTATTCAAGAGGTCATTGGTTCAAATCTTGACTATAACAATATTTTGTTTTATTTTACTTTTTTTGTAAGTTAATTATGGGTGCTATTTAAAAGGGAAAAAACTTTGATACAGGCACCTATGTATGACATGTGGGCCATCTCAAAAAATAATGTGTATATATATGTTTACACGTTTTACAAAGCAAGAGGGGACCACATGTCATACATCGGGGTATCAAAACTTTGAAAAGAGTTTTGTTAGAAAAGAGTTTTGTGGGCCCTATTAAAATTTATGTATATATATATATATTTGTACACATTTTTTAAAGCAGGAAGGGCCCACATGTCATACATAGGGGTATCAAACTTTGATACCCCCTACTGTATCAAGAAAAAAACTTTGATACAGTGAGGGGTATCAAAGTTGGCAGAATTCGAAGGGGTATATTCATTGGTATTAATGGCATTGGTATTGATGGAAATTAATTGTTCCAGTCTTACTTAGCTTTAATTGAGCAGGGGCAGAATTCGAAGTGGCTGCCTTTTTGGCGCATGAGTCCGAGTTGTTCCATGCCTATAAATGCCAGTAGTGTAGAGAGAGTTTGTTCTCATCTCACTTAGCTTTTCTTGTGGCGATGGACTCTACCGATCCCCCCGCCTTGACAAGACTCTTTCCTCTTGGTTGTCGATCTCCTCGTTCGAAGAAGCTTTGGTGGTGAAGTCCTTCAGAAGACTGACATGTGCCTGGGTTTGGATTTATTGCCATTCCACGCTCTGTCGAAGTGCCCGCACGTTGATTGGCTCAGACTATGCACGGTGTTCCTTTGCCGCCAGGAGTTCATCTCTTCAACGTGTTCCATTGGTCCGACGATGCACGGTGGTGAAGTCCTTCAGAAGACTGAGATGTGCATGAGTTTGGAGTTTATTATCGTTCCACGCTCTGTCGAATCGCCAGCCAGGAGTCTATCCCTTCGACATGTTCCTTGTTGAACAAGTATGGCTTTGCACGGTGCTCTGCCACAAGTTAACAAAATTCCTTGAGACAGGGGGTTCCTTTGCCTCAGGAGTCTATCTCTTCTACATGTTCCTTGTTGAAGAAGGATGGCTTTGCACGGTGCTCTGCCTCAAAACAAAATTCCTTGGGGCAGTGGGTTCCTTTGCCTCAGTGAGTTCCTTTGCACGGAGGATGCACGATGAAGTGACTTGCCTCAAGGAGTCATGCAACGGTTCCTATGCTCTGACGATGCACGATGAATATGACGCGGACACGAACTGAAAGACGACAGAGAACAACACTCCTTGACAGTTGAAGCTTTCAATTGAATTCCTTGAGAACAACACTCCTCTGACGATGCACGATGAAGTGTTTTGCTTCAAGGAATCCAATTGAAAGCTTCAACTGTCAAGGAGTATTGTTCTCTGTCGTCTTTCAGTTCGTGTCCGCGTGGTAGATGGTATTGATCGTGCATGGTCAGAGCATAGGAACCGTAGCATGACTCCTTGAGGCAAGTCACTTTATCGTGCATCCTCCGTGCAAAGGAACTCACTGAGGCAAAGGAACCCACTGCCTCAAGGAATTTTGTTTTGAGGGAGAGCACCGTGCAAAGCCATCCTTCTTCAACAAGGAACATATCGAAGAGATAGACTCCTGAGGCTAAGGAACCCACTGCCCTTTTGGCGCATGAGTTCGAGTTGTTTCATATGTAAATAAAAGTCAAACTTTTTATGGTTTTGACGATGTAAATGTAATTCAAAAATGATTATATTATAAAAGTAGAGCTTATAAAAGACAGAAGTTTCTTGCCCAATTACATCATAATTACATTGTTGTTTTACAATGTCATTGCTAGGATCGATTTACATATTTGCTTGAAAGTAACTCCTTAGCCCATGACAACCTCATCTTTGTAATCTTCTGGTGAGTTTCATTGTCATTTCCTCCCGGTATTTCGAAGGGAGGAGTCGTCAACCTATTCATATAATACGCCGTGTACAAGAGGCAGTTGGGTGCCCGTTGTTGTGGGCAATTTAGAGAATAATTCAGCACTTTGCTCTCATACTCCTTCTTCGCCGGGCATCTCTCCCTCATCATATCAACTTTTCTCCTGACGATAGGCTCTAAGGTTTTTTTCGTTAATTCTGCATCCACCTTGCACGTATCGTACGTGGTTTGCCACAAGGAGTTGTAGTGTGTCCAGTCGTAGGAGATAAAGTTGAATGTGAGCAGAGTATAGTGTTTGATGGTTGCATTAAAAAGTGGGATGAATAACAACTCTATGTCGTCCTCCAAACCCATGACGAAGTCTTCTACTTTTTGGATGTCTTCACAGGCGCCGGGTTTTGCGGTTTCTTCATTGACACGTTGAATGACGGTCTGTTGTTTCCCAAAAACAATACACAATATCATGAGTAATTTTTTTCTGTCATTTTCATCGGTGTACACATGAATATGGATTTTTTCTGTTTGAATTCTTACCAATGTGTGGGCCGTCATGAATGCAGGACCACTTATGGATTGGAGCGCCGACTTTTTTTCTGGATCAATGGCACCTCCTTCGAACTAGACGGGGCACACCTTTTACTGCCTTGAATTTCTTTCAGCTTCCTTATTATTATGTCCAGTATGCCAGCCTCCATGTCGTCATAGTTGAGTATGTCTTGCATGTCTACTGCCGACAGCTGGACTGAAACTTCATTTTCACCCTTTTTCGGATAAAATTCGTATACCATATCACTGCACATAAATTTAGTTTAGATTAAATTAATAAAGATAGATTCTCATTACATAATTGTGAAAAAAGTCTAGAAAAAAACGAAATAAAAAAAGGGTTCAGAATACATACTTTGGAGAATTCTTTCTGGGAATTACGATGTCGATGTATTGTTTTCTTCAGCTCTTCATCCGCATGTTTCCAAAGTAAGAGTTCATCGCATTCCCTTAGTATGACGCGGGTTCTTCTTTAATTCAGCCATTTTGGCGTCTTCTCGGGATTTCGTAGCATCATTAACCTTCCGCTTTTTATTAGCCTCTCCAACTGTATTGCTTTTTATTAACCTCTTTCCCCCCGATCCTCCTCTTCTTCTGACTTCTCTTGGAGCAGCAGGTTCAGCAGCAGCTTATAACTCCTCATTCTGAAGTACTTTAGCCATGGCTTCGAGATCTTTAATTTTGCAATCCTTTTCATTGGCTTCAATCTTAAATGATTCAACTTTATTTTGAAGCTCCCTTTTCTCCTCAACGAGCCTTTATTTGTTTCTCTGAGTTGTTTGGTTGTTCGCACTGATATAAAACAAACAACAATGAAATGTATGATGTGAACCTAACACGGAGAATGACATTCTCCGTATAATATAATACGGAGAATAGAATTCTCCGTTTGGAATTACACGGAGAATAACCTTTCCAGTATCGATATGATAGGGAATAGCAATTATCCGTTCCAAATAACACGAAGAATGACTATTCTCCGTGTTATAGTACACGGAGAATAGTCATTCTCCTGGAAGATTACAAATCAGAAATTTGAAATAGAAAAGATTTTACCTTGTGCATGTAGATCTGATTTAAGAACAGAATTCTGCTTTCTCAAATCCTCCAGTTCATGCACAGAGCCCTCCATCAGAACGTTGACTGTACGTTGTTGTGATTCTTGTGCCTCGAGCTCTTTCAACTTTTCTTTGAGTTCTTCATTCTGCGCAAGAATATCAGAATGATGTCTTCTCAAATCCTCCAGTTCATGCACAGAGCCCTCCATCACAACGTTGACTGCACGTTGTTGCTCTTCTTCTGCCTGGAGCACTTTCAGCTTTTCTTTGAGTATGGCATTCTCAAAGTTGGCTGCACGTAACTGCGCTCCTTATGCCTCCATCTCTTTCAACTTTTCTTTCAGTTCTTCATTCTGTGCAAGAATATCAGAATGATGTCTTCTCAAATCCTCCAATTCCTTTGCAGAATCGTCCATCACAGCGCCCATTTCATGATGCGGTGTTATCCGTTGTTCATCAAAATTATCCCCACCTGCTTCTTGGTGTTCTTCCTCTCCCTCTTTTTCAACTTCTTCTATAGGTGGCTCCTCTTCTTTGTGCCCTTCTTCTTCCCCAACAGGTATAACCAGATCTTCCAATATCATCTTCGATCTCATTTTGTTGTGATATTCGGCCTTGAGGAAGTTTGAGATATCGTACCCATTCCATGTGAAAAATTTTGGGTAATCAAAAATTGGGGCGAACTTCCTTTCCACAAATTTACTATGTTCTGCAAACCAATAGAGGAAGTATATTGTGCAACCTTCCAATTTGTGGAAAGCCATTGAGTAATCCCCCTGTTCAGTTTTGCTTCTACTCCTCTTTAAGCTATCCATTACATATGCCAGGATTAACCTTGGCCAGCATATACTGTTGATCACGTCCACACTGTCTACCAAGGCCAAGAATCTGTACGGCAAATTTGAACCGCCAGACTTTGTGAAGAATACAGTTTGGCACAAGTAGAAGATTATTAGCTTGGCCAAATCATCTGGATTAACAGCGTTATCTCCGCCACGAAGCCGTCGTAACAATTCAAAGAACTTGTCTCTCACTTCCTTATTCGTGACTTCTGAGTGTTTGCCCTTAGTATTAGCCAGCAATCTTGTGAAATGATCTCTGCACAGGCTCAATGATGCTGGTGGTGTGGGCTGCTGTTGTTTTTCCTTTATCAATCTTCTGTAAGAAACATCATCAACGCTTTCTTCATTCAGCGGTAGACCGAATATGACTGCCATATCCTTGACGCTTGGCGTGATTTTAACAGTGGTGCTCAATTCAAAGCACCCGACGCCATCTTCTTCTTCTGTGTAACTTGCAATTAAATTCTCAAGCCCTTCCGTTACCTTGGCCATTTCGGAGACGTGGACTCTGTTTTGGTAGAAAATCTCGACAAAATTCCAGAAACCGGTATTCTTCAAGGAACCAATAACTGGCTCAGGTAAACGGCCAGCATCTCGATTGACCTCCTCCATAAGATTTAGCATTGGCTTGAAGGTAGAACGGAAAAGTCTTGAATCCTTATTCCTGACAGATTTTCTTTCTGCAAAACAAAAAAAAACCAAAAATTAGGTCGGAGAATGGTCATTCTTATGGGTTTTAACACTGGGAACGACATTCTCCGTTTCAAGTTAGGCGGAGAATGACATTATCCGTTCCAAATTAAACGGCGAATAGAATTTAACATTCAAATGCGTTTTATGACGGAGAATGTCATTTTCCTTGAAATATATACAGAATTTGCGAACATAAAATCAAAGTTATACCTTCTGTTTGCACTTCTTCTTGCACTTCTTTTTGTTTAGCAACTTTTTCCTTTTTCTTTTTTGCAACTTTCTTAGAATAGGGTTTCCGTTGTTCTCCGTCTGTCGCTTTTGGATTTTCTGTAACTGGTGCATCTTCTCTATTTGGTAATGCTGCCGGTGATGATTCTGCCGCTGATGCCGACATGGTGTGAATATTGGGAATGGGGAGGAAGGTTTGAAGATTTTGGAGGAGAATGATCTAGGTTTGAGTACAGAGTGGAGTATGGAAGAAGAGGAGGCTCCGAAACGGTTTTCTTTTTTCCCTTTTCTTTTTTTAATAAAAGGGTTCGGGGGTGTTTTGAATTAATTAGAAGGGCAAAAAATGTCATTCGATGGAAGGGCAAAATACTCCTTTCTGCTTAATTAAAAAGAATTGAAGCCGTTTGGCAAAAATGTCATTACAACTCAACAAAACAAATGAACATAATACATTAGGACTTTCCATACATTAAATATAAAAGAAGAAGAAAAAAAATCATCGTCTTCCATATTCAACCAGATTGGACTTCTTTTTTAGCTCTTCATTGTGCTCTGAAGTTGTAATCCATTCAGCAACTATGCGTCTTTCCTTTTTCGCATCAAACTGCATATAACAAACAAACATCAAAAATATTGCTCTAAAAAGTTGAAGTTTTTGACGACATATTTTATACTTACATCGATAGAACGGTAGTCCAGGCTACATCGGTCTTTCATGAATGCAATTAAAAAAATTCCACAATCAACTAAATTGCCTTGGCGGGGAACATAAGAAGGACGTTTTATTGCAAAAGTAGAAAAGCTGAACCTAGCATCTCTCAGCTTCAAAATCTCTTCTTCGAGAAAGATATCCAAATTTGAAAGCTACAATTACCAGAAAACAATATGTATTGGTATAATGCGTATTCTTGTACCCAATTCATAAAAATTGATAAATATGAGCTTACTATTTCTTTTATAACTGT
The DNA here is from genome assembly GCA_029216955.1 of Iris pallida. NCBI lineage: Eukaryota > Viridiplantae > Streptophyta > Magnoliopsida > Asparagales > Iridaceae > Iris > Iris pallida. Next base: position 24,142,812 of record JANAVB010043419.1, read on the forward strand.
TCTGCTTTGAATCGGATCATCTTTAGATGCAAGTGAGTCCCAAATTTCAACAGTCCTGTTTTTAAACACAACTCTTGCAAGAGTATAGTGTTCGCCCAAATGAATGGGTATGTATATCTGAATCAGGATAATTAGGTAAAACAAATTAGTAAATTTTCAGAAAATTAGGATTAATATTTAAACATAAATACATTAATACCTCTTTACAAGTGCTTAAAGATCCCATGTAATCCTGAAAATATTTAAACTTCTTCCATAATTCATAAGGCTTTTTGACGGATGGAGGTAACGTGGCTTTCTACATACACATCAATTAATACATTACGAAGGACAAACAAACGATAAAATTGTTAATGCATATGCATTGAAGAATAAAATGATCACTCACCGACATCCTTATTGGTAAAAACTATACATTAGCTTTATTGGAGGTTCTTCTCCGTTCCTCCATGGTGAGAAGAGCAGATACAATACCTACAATCTGAATAAATTATTAAAAATATCAGCGATGGAATCGAAGTAAACATAGATGGCATCTAAGAAGAAATATACTATTTATACATACCCCATTGGTAATTTTAGTTAAAGGAGCTAAGGTCTTCATCTCCCACCGAGACACATAGGTTTTGTTGCAAGATGATATTATTTCTCTAAGAAAAGAAACGAATAAATTAGGAGAAAAAAACTGTTGGAATTAAATCAAAACTCATATTACTTACTCGTCAGGTCTATCATCTGCAAAAATATAGTCGTAATATCTCGAAGAAACACTAGTACAATTGCTAGGCTTCGAGGTTGAACCCCTTATTAAATTTTTGGATGGTGTGACCGGCTGTAAATTTTGACGCATTCTTTTAGAAGGACTGCTACAGTCAATTTCTTCTTCTTCTATAGCGTCTAATGCGAGATATCGGTCCAATGCTTTACTACGAGACTGCAGCTCCACGTCCTCCTCTTCGGAAGAAGATTCAACGGAAACCACCTTCACATTATTAAATGCTCTAGATGAAGATGCCTCCTTCAAAGCTTGAGATTCTTCAATCTTATCTAAACGCCGAGATAACTTCATTTGTTCAATTTTTATCTTTGCAACATCAGCTGAAATCGTCGACAGATGTTGTTCAATCTTGCGCAACAAACGCGGAATAAAGGTTTCATTTGGATTTGGCATCCAATCTTCTACGTCTTCTACATTTCCCCCCACACGAGTAGACATCTTGAGAACAAGAAAACTATTGTATTTCAGAAAACTATTCTATGTATTTCAGAATGAATAATAGTACTATGAAACAAGAAAACTATTGTATATATAGCAAGAGAGAAGTACAAAAAGTGAGGAAGATGGAAAGACAAATAAATTTCGAGACTAGCAAACAATCTACTAGCCGTTTGATTAAGGAGAGCTCGAGGAAGATTCTACTAGCCGTTTGATTGAGGAGGGCTCGAGGAAGATTCTACTATCCGTTTGAAAATTACAAAAGTTATCGTGATCAACTCCAATTAAGGAACTCTATAAGAGGTTTAATTCCGCTTGATTGAGGAACTCGACGAAGTACACCGCGAACCGGAACTTCTTCTTTTCTTCTTCATCTCCGTTTCTCCTTCCAGCACCACCATGCCCTGTAGATTTATAACAAAAATATTAAATTGTTAGATGAAACAAAAAAACTAAATACGGAAAGATTACTAAATCAAAATCAAACAGAACACATATTCATAGAAAACATGAGATTAAAGATGAAAGTGCCACAGAAGCAACACCACAATTTTACAACAACTAAGCAGACTCTGCTAAGCAATAACTAAAATTAGGGATTGTGTCCTCCTTGGATTTAATTTACACAAAGAAGAGATTTGAGAGAACGAGCTTTTGTCGGCTTCCTTAATGTACCATTCTCCGTCCTAAATGTACCATTCTCCGTCCATTCGCCGTATTAAAAGCAAAGAGAATGGCCATTCTCCGTGTTAAAAACAAAGTGAATGGCCATTCTCCGTCCATTCGCCGTATTCACCGTCCATTCGCCGTATTAAAAGCAAAGAGAATGGCCATTCGCCGTATTCTCCGTCCATTCTCCGTCCTAAATGTACCATTCTCCGTCCATTCGTCGTATTAAAAGCAAAGAGAATGGCCATTCTCCGTCCATTGGCCGTATTCACCGTCCATTCGCCATATTAAAAGCAAAGAGAATGGCCATTCTCCGTCCATTCGCCGTATTCACCGTCCATTCGCCATATTAAAAGCAAAGAGAATGGCCATTCGCCGTATTCTCCGTCCTAAATGTACCATTCTCCGTCCTAAATGTACCATTCTCCGTGTTAAAAGCAAAGAGAATGGCCATTTTTTGTCCAAAAAAATATTCTCCTCGAAAATATTATCTTTAGAAAAGTTAAAAAATAATCCGCCCGACCTCAGAAGCAGGTTTCCTCAGTTCACCACCACCACCATGACATGTAGCTTTATTAACAAAATATTAAATTGTTAAATGAAAAATAAAATTTCAGACAATGGCATGGGCAGTAAAATTAGAGCGGCGCCGCTGGTACTTCTCCTTGTTCGAGGAGGCCTCGACGACGTCCGACGCGAAGCGGACCGATTCTTCTCGGCGCAGCTGGTACTCCTAATGAAAAATAAAATTTCAGACAATGGCATGGGCAGTAAAATTAGAGCGGCGCCGCTAGTACTTCTCCTTGTTCGAGGAGGCCTCGACGATGTCCGATGCGAAGCGGACCGATTCTTCTCGGCGCAGCTGGTACTCCTCGTTGTTCTAGGGGTGCTCGACGACGTTCGACGCGATCCGAACTGTTTCTTATTTCCTTCTTCATCTCCGTTTCTCTTTCCACCACCACCAGCACCACCACGACTACCATGGCCTGTAACCCAAAAAAAAAGGTTCAGATTAAATTGGATGGACTTTTGAGAGAGTAAATATGAGTTAATTTAGGGTGTTCATTGAAAAAATTAAAGTGAAGAATGACCTGCTAAAGCAAGTTACCAACAGGTCAGAAGTCTAAATCAGCATTAAATGATGTCTCCTGTATTATTTTATCTGAATTAAACCTGAACCGTTGGATCAACATCCAACGGTCCAGATTTCGGATGTATCGATACATCCATTTCCAGCGGATGTATTGTAGAATTTTCCATATATATATATATATATATATATCCCATAAATGGAATAATACCTAAATATATATATAAATAAAATCAGAATTTATTTATAAACAGAAACTAAATATTTTATTTTATATATTTATTAAATATATTGAATCTTTTATAAATAAAAACTCTATCAATAAAATACCTATTTAACTAATAATATAAAAATACTAACAATAATATTAAAATAATATTAAAATAATATTAAAATAATAAAATATTATAAATGACTATATTAGCCCTATTCAGGAAAGTGGGGGTGACAAGCTAACCTCCCCACCAGTGCATAACAATGTACTGATAACAACATAGATTGTTTGCAACCTACGGGAGAACCTCGTTGGGTGCGGAGACCTTCCTCGAACGTGCTAAGGTGCGGAGCTAACTCTAGTGCCTTAGAGCGTTGCAAAGGAACTGAAGCACCATATATAGGACATAATGTATCGGAACATCACCATGAATCATTCCATCTTGTAAGCCACTTGGCACACTTTTTATGTTTCAGAGTGAGAGAGAGAGAGAGAGAGAGAGAGCTTGAGGGAATTGTAATCTCGGCCTAGCGCCGCTTGTAATACTTCTTGAATATCAATAAATATCTTGAAATTGCCTTTCAATTTGTGTTCATTTACTTTCCGCTGCAAATGGGGACACTCTGTGCGACTCTGTGGCCTAGCTTCAATCGATTGTTTCTGGACTTGGCCTTACACGAGCGCAACCTAGGCTCGTGCAGCGTCACACCTTAGCGAGGACGATCAGTCCTACGGGTCCGGGGTGTGACAGATTGGTATCAGAGCACGGCTTTACGTCATTGGACTTCATTTCGATTCTCTCAGTTTTGAAAGCTCGAACATGGACAAAAGAAGTGTGCGCTCTCTCTCGTTGTTCCTTGGGATGTTCCATACAATAAGCCTAATACTTTCAAAATCTTGTACAAGTATTCGGTTGAAACGGGATCGATATATGAAGGCCTGCGTGCCAAACTATGCCAGACTTGAGTTGGAAGGAAAACTATGCTAAAGTTAGCAAGTGGTGTGCGTTCCTAAATAAACTTACATGGACAATAATAAACTAGTGTACGAGACCGAAGTCTAGTTGAACGGGACGGCTATGCACACAGCCTTTTGGCTAAGTTGTGTCGAGTATCGCGCACCTATACCTTCTCGTGCGAACAAGTTTGCGAGTGAGATTGACTATCGCTCGGACAAGAATAATTTAGACTTATAGTCTATATCAGTAGAGACACTATCAGACCAACGCTAAGACGAACACGGGGAATGATTCTTAGATATTGAGGAATGGGCGAACGTATATTTGAACGTGTCGATTATGAATCGAATGATCATTTGGAGGATTTGTAGAATGACTTGACCCCGAGTGGTGTATACGTTAGTCTTGAAGAAGAATAAGAATGAGTTTCGACGATTAGTCGAGTGGCTCAAACCCCGAGTGGTGTATGGACGTCTTAGAAATTATTTTTGCGAACGGGTAGCAACGAGTATATCCACAAGTGGTGTTATCGTGCAAAGCCTTAGAACGAGTAACGCTTAGTTGGTCGTGATTTCGAGGGTCCCAAATGAGATATCGCTTGGACAATTTGTGAATGTGTAGTGCAAATTATGAAATAGTTGATAGAGATTCGGAATGATGAAACCAATGGATGTCTTGGTCGAAAAAACTTGGTGGATCGTACGTGCGATTTTGGAATAGTCGAATAGAGTGAAACTTGAGTTGAGGTAAAATACTCATAGACGAGATCGATGAAAGTACGATTGGAAGATGGCATACATGAATGTTGGTTTTAAGATACGAAGAATGACTAAGGATTTACAATGGATATTGCTCAATGACTTGAGTTAGCATAGAACAATACGGATTGAGGAATTAAGTTGCACGACTCGTATTTCGTTGTAAAGGAAGACCGTCGGGTTATGTACATCATTGATGGTATTGAGGCGTATCAAACATCGATGTATACCCAGGAGTACTCTGATTCGATGAACGATGATCGTAATAAAAGTTATTGTTCCAATGGATGCTATGTTTGGGATTTTGATAGAAATGAATGTTTGGATGAAAGGAAAGTGACTTGATTGTTCGGTGATAACCACAACGACGACGATCTTGTCTTGCACGAGCACAACTCCATTCTTGCACATACTGTCAGATTTGGGACGTTCATTCTGTGTGAGCGTTGGCATGGTGATTCATGTCTAGCGGGAATGATCGAACTCGAAAAAATTGGGACGTGACAATTTGGATTGTTCGGACTTGTGATTGATGATTAAGTAAACTTGAGGATTGGGTAGACCCAATATGCGTATTGAGAATGAATTAGTCAAGACTCAATGCAAGAGTTACGTTCCGATGAGGATGATTATCCCGCGAGAACGTTGGCATGGTGATTTATGTCCACCGTGGATAATCAGACTTGCGTGAGATTGGGATGTGACATATTGTTATGCTAGACAACCTTGTGATCGACTACGTGAATTGGATAGAATGAATATGTGAATTATATCAAATATATTTGAAGAGATAGTGTCACGCCCCAGAACAAGAATACTGGAGAGCGGGGGAATGACTCAGCCAGCTACGTATTATGGGTAGAAGAATATCGTATAATACGATTAATGCTGTCTAACCAGACGAGGGGGTGCATACTACATAAAAGTCTTTCTATGGTCACTTCACATCTATTGTCTCAATCATTCAAGCAAGAAGAAAAAATAGAGAACATGTAAGATAAAGCAGTAAGGCGTCCCAAACGCTTAAACCAAAATGTTCTTGAGATCTGGCTTTACAAAACATAGCCAGATGATGAAGCAAGGTATACATAATTGTTATCAGCTGCAGTCTGACTTAATTACAATTATGTAAAAGTAAGTACAAGACAATCCGACTAACATGTCGGTGCCAAATGGCTAAGTATAAAGTAAATAGCAAAACGGGCGATGAAGTAAGGAACCCACTCGAGTCCTCCTGCGATCATTCCCCTAGTATTAACCATCTTGGAGGTGGAAGTAAGCTGAGTCCTCGGGAACCGGCTCTAAATCTGGCCATACAAAACCAGAGAGGTTAGACCTCTAATAGCAAGTACCACAAGGAAGGACGATATGAAGGATTAAACCAGTAAGTAAGAGAATATAATAATAGATCTCTGCTTTCCACTAGGATTCACATAACATCACGACACTTCGAACCAACCTCCCAACCAAACAAGGACAGAAGTTGGCCCGTCATGTCCTGACATTCTGATCATCTCAGTTAGGCAACAGAGTAGGTACAGTACATAAACAAATCATCTTGAACGGCCAATCAACTCCTACGGCTTGCTATTGTGAGTCCTAAGTTATCCTGGAATTATGCAATAAGAATTCCTCAGTTCTTACTATGTGCGAGCAAGGCTAGTCTATCCAGTCAATCAATTGCGCCAATCATGAATTAGACGAGTTCCAGCGGGACGCCCGTCATCAATATACAATATACAATAATAATATAAGCAGATACCGCTCCCTGCCCGTGTGGCAGGTTTACAGTATCTGTGGGAACCAGCCGGCCTGTCGGGCACTACTAGTCCCAAGAGGGCTGCCATGTAAGAACTCGGGAATCCATTCTCTCCATGCAATTATTATTTTATTTAACTTAATGGTCTCTACGTTGAGTGAAATCCCATACCGTGGATCATGGTCATTCAAATGAGTACTTTCGTACGGGGTACGATATGCACAACTCTACAACGATACTAGTGCGGTTAGGTTGCAGGTCTTACATAGCGTAATACAACAATCCAAACTAACCACGGAATAATCATGCCTTGACCATAAAGTACACATGCTTCTTTTGTAAAATAAATAAATAAATAAGTAAATAAATAGTTTGAAGCCTGCATGTGCCTGTATGTCAATATTCGGGATCAGCCAGTCGATTTCAATAGTTCATAACATGAACGTGTCTCATTCATTCAATTCAATAAGACGACTAACCAGTCTCTTAGTTCCAACTAGGAACGCATGATCAATTTTAGTCAAGATAACCATCGTCATCAATGGTGACAAGGCATGAAAGTCAATTAGTATTAAATTGGTCGAGTCTATAACTCTCAAGGTCAAGTTCCAGTCTTATTGGGTATCTATAAACCAATCAAGACACAGGGCACGTTCTACACAACCATATGTATTAAAAATATTAACATGCTAAGATTATCGAGTTCATGCATAAGGATATAATAGGAGAACTATCATGCCACCATTAGATGAATAAATTATAAAATAAATAAAAACACCCAGGTCAGGAAGTCATGCCAACAAATTTATGCTAAGGCCAACAAGTCACACAAGAATCGTACGCATAAAAAGGTACGCCAAGTCTAGTAGGTAGGAGTGAGCGTATAAACAGCGTGATAAGAAATCCACGCACGCACAGCGTGAGCGGGACAAGAAATTCACGTACGCACAGCGTGAGCATGATAAAAAATTCACGCACGCACAGCGTGAGCGTGATAAGAAATTCATGCACGCACGTAAAGACATGAGCGTGACTAAAATTCACGCATGCATGTAAGAACGTGAGCGTGACTCAAAATTCACGCGAACACGTAAAAACGTGAGCGTGACTAAAAATTCACGCTGGCACGTAAGAACGTGTGCGTGACTAAAAATTCACGCAGACACGTAAAGACGTGTGCGTGACTAAAAATTCACGCAGACACGTAAAGACGTGTATGTGACTGAAAATTTATGCAGACACGTAAAGACGTGTGCGTGACTGAACCTTCGTTCCAAGCCAGAAATGAAGTTCCCATGGTTCAGAACCCATGGACAACCGAGAATACACGCTAGGTTGGGAGATCAAAACCCATGAACAACCGAGAATACAACAACTTAGATCTAGAAGAAACAAGCCAAAGAAATCAAAAATGCTAAGTACTAAACTCTCTCAGGATCATGAGAGGAAGATAAATGAACTATAAAAATGGTTCTCCAAGTGGAAGCAAGAAGCAAGATGTACTTGCCTACTGCTACTGCTGGTAGGTGTAGAAGTGATGAGAGGAAGAAGAAGAAGTAATGGTGAAGAATGAGAGTTATGAGGAGAGAGAAGGAGATGAGGGCTTTAAATATGGAAGGGGTGGTAGGTGGGGTTTGTGGGTTCGGTTCATGAGAACCACCATGAACCCGAGAAGACCAACCTAAGCCGAACCAAAAAGCAAGACTAAAAGCAGAGAATAACAGCAGGAATAAAATACAGATAATAAAATTACAGAAAATTAATTAACATGAAAATTAAAGAGCAGATAATTAATTAACATGAACTTATAGGAATTTAAATACAGGATAATATATGATAAATACTAAATAAATATATATATGAGTTGTACATGTATAAAAATACGCATTCTGGGAACGGGAAGTGACATCTCTATCCACCTTAGAAAAATTCCGTCCTCGGAATTTCAAATCCAAGCAGGTAGAAATATCGGAGCTAAACTAAATACAAGCAATTCTAGTGATCTAGCAATCATTTTTACCATATCAAAAGCAAGTACTATATATGTAAATTTATCAATCTACGATATTAAGTAGCTCTACCCATAAGGCGATAAGCATGAAGAATCAGGACAATCAAGGTATACAGAAAGAGATATACCTTGTGAGTCAAACAGGTGTGGATACCGTGATCGGATATCATCCTCACGTTCCCACGTTGACTCCCCCAAGGAGTGATGACCCCAAGCAACACGGACAAGACTAATTGTTCGGTTCTTGAGTATCTTCTCTCTTCGGTCCAAAATAGACACATGCTGTTCCTCGTAAGACAGGTTGGTACCAACAACCAGCTCAGAATGATCAAGGATATGGCTTAGGTCCGATACGTACCTACGTAATTGAGATACATGAAACACGTCATGCACCTCTCGTAACGAAGGTGGAAGGGATAAACGATAAGCAACATCGCCTACCCGATCAAGGATAACAAATGGGCCCACGTACCGCGGACTCAATTTCCCACGAAAGCCAAATCTAATGACCCCACGAGTAGGTGAGATCCGCAAAAATACGTGGTCCCCAACAGAGAACTCTAACGGCCTACGATGCTGGTCCGCCCAATGACGATCCCGGTCCTGCGCAACTCGAAGTCGCTCTCTAATTCCCTTAACCACTTCAACCGTCTGAACAATCATTTCTGGGCCTAACATCTTCCTCTCTCCGATATCATCCCATGCAAGCGGTGACCTGCACTTCTTACCATATAGTGCTTCGAATGGCACCATCTGGATACTGGCTTGATAACTATTGTTGTATGAGAACTCGACCAAGTGCAGGTGACTCTCCTAAGACCCTCCAAAATCTAGAGTGCAAGCTCGCAACATGTCTTCTAAAGTCTGAATCGTTCTTTCTGATTGCCCATCCGTCTGCGGATGGTAAGCCGTGCTAAATCTTAACTTGGTACCCAGACTATGATGTAAGCTCTTCCAGAAATGTGATGTAAAGCGGGTATCTCGATCCGACACAATACTGACAGGGACTCCATGCTGCCTGACTATCTGTTGCATATATAACTCTGCCAACTTTTCTGTAGATTGCTCTACTCTGAAAGGAAAAAAGTGTGCTACCTTTGTAAGTCGGTCCACTATCACCCAAATAGCGTCCTTACCACTTGGTGATCTCGGTAAACCGGTCACAAAGTCCATTATAATATGCTCCCATTTCCATTCCGGAATAGGAAGCGGTTGCAATAACCCAGCTGGCCTCTGCTGTTCTGCCTTCACTTGCTGACATACCAAGCAACGGGAAACAAATCTAGCTATCTCCCTCTTCATCCTGTTCTACCAGAAATGCTGCTTGATATCTTGGTACATCTTGGTCCCTCCAGGGTGAATAGAATACTGAGAACTGTGAGCTTCTGGCATAACCTCCTGTCTGATATCTCCACTAGGTACACATAGACGTGATCCAAACCTAAGTGTACCATCTTCATGAATTCTCATCTCCTTCCCGAGTCCTGACTCACATTCTGCCCTAAGCTTTTGAATCCTTGGGTCCTGTGCCTGAGCTGCCTTGATCCTGCCTACCAAGTCGGATTGAACTTGCAGACTTGTTAGAACTCCTACATCACTAAAAAGTATAACTTCGATGCCCATCTCCTGAAGGTCTTCTAAGATATGCCTCTGTGTTGTCAACATAAATGCGCCACCTCTCCTGCTGAGAGCGTCTGCTACTATATTAGCCTTGCCTGGATGATACTGAAGCTCCATGTCATAATCCTTGATCTGCTCCAGCCATCTTCTCTGCCTCATGTTTAGTTCCTTCTGAGTAAAGATGTACTTCAGACTTTTATGGTCTGTGTACATGTCCACTCGGTCACCATATAAGTAATGCCTCCATAGCTTCAGAGCAAACACTACTGCCGCTAATTCCAAATCATGAGTTGGGTAATTCTTCTCGTGGTCCCGAAGCTGCCTAGATGCATATGCTATCACCTTCCCATGTTGCATAAGGACACATCCAAGTCCTTTACCTGACGCATCACAATATACTGTAAAACCTCCGGGTCCAACTGGCAATGTAAGAATAGGTGCTGATATCAACTTCTGCTTCAAATTCTCAAAGGATGCCTGACATTCTGCTGACCAAACGAATGGTACATCCTTCCGGGTCAAGCGGGTCATGGGTGCTGAAAGCCTTGCAAAGTCTGACACAAACCTTCTGTAATATCCTGCCAATCCCAAGAAACTCCGCACATCTGCTACAGTCTTGGGTACTAGCCAACTCTCTACTGCTTCTATCTTCTTGGGATCTACTGCTACTCCAGCTCCTGATATGATATGACCCAAAAATGAAATATGATCCGACCAAAACTCACACTTGCTGAGCTTGGCATACAACTGGTTCTCTCTCAGAACCTGTAACACTTTCCTGAGGTGGTCTTCATGCTCCTCTTTACTAGCAGAGTATACGAGAATGTTGTCAAGAAACACAACGACAAACTGGTCTAAGTATGGCATAAAGATGCGATTCATCAAATCCATGAATATTGCTGGAGCATTGGTCAAACCAAACGGCATTACTAAGAATTCATAATGCCCATACTTCGATCTGAATGCTGTCTTGGGAATATCTTCCTTCCGAACCCTCAGTTGATGATACCCTGAACGAAGATCTATCTTGGAGAAAACTCTAGCTCTGCTCAACCGATCAAATAAGTCGTCGATCCTGGGTAATGGGTACTTGTTCTTCACTGTTGCCGCGTTAAGCTTTCTGTAGTCAATGCACAATCTGGATGACCCATCCTTCTTTCCCACAAGTACCATTGGTGCTGCCCATGGTGACACGCTAGCTTGGATGAACTTCTTCTCCTTTAGTTCCTCTATGTGCTCATATACCTTGGCCTGCTCTGAATCCGACATTCTGTAAACTCGATCTGATATCGGTTTAGTTTCTGGTGCCAATTCTATACTGAACTCAATATCCCTAATCGGTGGTAGACCTGGAAGTTCTTCAGAAAATACGTCTAGAAACTCTTCAACTACCTTCGGAATCTGAACTTCTTCCATTGCCGTTATTACTCCCTGCTCTTGTTGAGTTGCCCCTGATCTGACTAAGGTGAATCTCTTCATGCCAGGAATATCAAAAGATATACTCCCTCTACGACAATCTATTGTCGCATGACTGTCTTTCAGCCAGTCCATGCCTAAGATAACGTTAAAATTTCCAACAGAAAATTCTATCAACCGGACGGGTAAGGAATGCCCGCAAACTACAACGCTACATGCTAAAATAACTCTACTAACTCCTACGAGCCCATTACCAGTGAGTATATTCAACCTCCCTGGCAATGCCTCGAACTCCATTCCTAGTCGTGTCACAAATTGTGCAGATATAAACGAATGGGATGCTCCCGAATCAAACAATGCTACTGCGGGATATGAGACGACGAGAATGTTACCTGCCACAACATCTCCCGATGCCAATGCCTCCTCCAAGGACAGAGTGAATGCTTGCCCTCGACCTCCTTGTTGGTTCCCATGCTGCGGCCTAGCCTGATGTTGTTGCTGGCCCCTTCCTTGATGATGCTGGGGTGGTCTATGCTGGAGTTGCTGCATCGGCAGCCCCTGCTGCCGAAACATCTGAGCCTGCGGCATTAACGGACGCTGTGCCAACGGCCTTACTGCCACCGCTGGTCTTCTATACTGGCCTGCCCCTGGTGCTGGCAGAGCAGGAAACTGTTGCCCTGGTCCTCCTGACCTCAAATTCATGGGACATGTGGTAACCCGATGGTCTGGATTTCCACATATCAGACACAGTCCATTCAATGTCCGACACACATCTCTAGTGTGTCCCATCTTCCCATAATAAGTACAGCCCGCCGGGGGTTGCTGGTTCTTCCTCTGTTGCTGTTGCTACTGCCTGGGTGGTGCTGGTCCTCGTATCACCACATCGTGGATACGAATGCTAATGGATGGTGCTGTTGTTCGGGGTGCTGCTCCCCCTCCTCCTTCAATCTGACTGTGGGATCTCTTCTGACCCCCAGTCCTTGTCGCAAGCCTCTGAATGGTGATCTCATGCCTTCGAGTTGTCGTCAATACTTCATCAAAAGTTTGGTAATTGTGCCCCTCTATCAATTGCAAGAGTTCAAGATGAAACCCTTGCTGAAATCTCATAGCCCTCTGGCTCTCTGTTGCTACCATCTCTGGGGCGAATCTACTCAATCTGCAGAAATCTGCTGCATAAGCATCTACAGTCTTGCCGGCCTGCCTGAGGTTGATAAACTTCTGTTATAGCTCAAACCGTGCCACAACTCCGTAGTACTTGGTCTTGAATCTTGCAGTGAAATCGTCCTAAGCCACAGGACGTCTGATGCCCACTTCCTCTGATTTCCACCAATCACGTGCGAGATCCTGAAGTAACAACATCACTAGATCTACACGTTCATCTGCCGGTACCTTAGCTGCTATCAGAATAGCCTCAATATCCTTAAGCCATGCATCTGCTGAGATGGTATCCTCCGTGCCCTCGAAACGGCGGGGGTTGTACTTGCAAAACCTGGTTGATGCTCCTGAATCAGTCCTCATTCCTCTTTCCAAAGCCGTCTACTATCCTTGGTTGAGCAACACATTCTGCTCTTGTAGCTGAGTGTGCATGCACTGCTGGGCCAACATCTGATGTTACTGAGTAGCCATCATTCCTCTCATGATCTCCAGAAGGGCTGGTGTGTCCACTTCCACAGGAGTAGGTGGAACTATGGGTGGCGTTGGAACTTCCGGATACCACGGTTCAGCTGCTGGTTCTACTATCACTTCTTCTTGAATAGTCTCCTGAGGTGAGACTGGCCCTTGTTGCTGACCAACCTGGTCATGTTGCCCTTGTTGTTGCTGCCCAGCTCTGACCGATGCGGACGAAGTACCCCTAAGAAAAGGGACAAGAGAACAATCAAACAACCGGACATGAAGGATCAATGAAGTCAAAGGATTCCGGAATGTCAAGCAAGGGTTGAGAACAACGAATCATGAGATCAAGGGGGACACGTGTGATTGAGACATCCTATAAATCAAAACACCCCACAAGTCTGAAATCAGATCTGCATGGGCCACCACTAAAACCTTGTCACGCCCCAGAACCAGAATACTGGAGAGCGGGGGAATGACTCAGCCAGCTGCGTATTACGGGTAGAAGAATACCGTATAATACGATCAATGCTGTCTAACCAGACGAGGGGGTGCATACTACATAAAAGTCTTTCTATGGTCACTTTACATCTATTGTCTCAATCATTCAAGCAAGAAGCAAAAATAGAGAACATGTAAGATAAAGCAGTAAGGCGTCCCAAACACTTAAACCAAAATGTTCTTGAGATCTGGCTTTACAAAACATAGCCAGATGATGAAGCAAGGTATACACAATTGTTATCAGCTGCAGTCTGACTTAATTACAATTATGTAAAAATAAGTACAAGACAATTCGACTAACATGTCGGTGCCAAACGGCTAAGTATAAAGTAAATAGCAAAACGAGCGGTGAAGTAAGGAACCCACTCGAGTCCTCCGGTGATCATTCCCCTAGTATTAACCATTTTGGAGGTGGAAGTAAGCTGAGTCCTCGGGAACCGGCTCTAAATCTGGCCATGCAAAACCAGAGAGGTTAGACCTCTAATAGCAAGTACCACAAGGAAGGACGATATGAAGGATTAAACCAGTAAGTAAGAGAATATAATAATAGATCTCTGCTTTCCACTAGGATTCACATAACATCACGACACTTCGAACCAACCTCCCAACCAAACAAGGACAGAAGTTGGCCCGTCATGTCCTGACATTCTGATTATCTCAGTTAGGCAACAGAGTAGGTACAGTACACAAACAAATCATCTTGAACGGCCAATCAACTCCTACGGCTTGCTATTGTGAGTCCCAAGTTATCCTGGAATTATGCAATAAGAATTCCTCAGTTCTTACTATGTACGAGCAAGGCTAGTCTATCCAGTCAATCAATTGCGCCAATCATAAATTAGACGAGTCCCAACGGGACGCCCGTCATCATTATACAATATACAATAATAATATAAGCAGATACCGCTCCCTGCCCATGTGGCAGGTTTACAGTATCTGTGGGAACCAGCCGGCCTGTCGGGCACTACTAGTCCCAAGAGGGCTGCCATGTAAGAACTCGGGAATCCATTCTCTCCATGCAATCATTATTTTATTTAACTTAATAGTCTCTACGTTGAGTGAAATCCCATGCTGTGGATCATGGTTATTCAAATGAGTACTTTCGTACGGGGTACGATATGCACAACTCTACAACGATACCAGTGCGGTTGGGTTGCAGGTCTTACATAGCGTAATGCAACAATCCAAACTAACCACGGAATAATCATGTCTTGACCATAAAGTACACATGCTTCTTTTGTAAAATAAATAAATAAATAAATAAATAGTTTGAAGCCTGCATGTGCCTGTATGTCAATATTCGGGATCAGCCAGTCGATTTCAATAGTTCATAACATGAACGTGTCTCATTCATTCAATTCAATAAGACGACTAGCCAGTCTCTTAGTTCCAACTAGGAACGCATGTTCAATTTTAGTCAAGATAACCATCGTCATCAATGGTGACAAGACATAAAAGTCAATTAGTATTAAATTGGTCGAGTCTATAACTCTCAAGGTCAAGTTCCAGTCTTACTGGGTATCTATAAACCAATCAAGACACAGGGCACGTTCTACACAACCATATGTATTAAAAATGTTAACATGCTAAGATTATCGAGTTCATGCATAAGGATATAATAGGAGAACTATCATGCCACCATTAGATGAATAAATTATAGAACAAATAAAAACACCCAGGTCAGGAAGTCACGCCAACAAGTTTATGCTAAGGCCAACAAGTCACGCAAGAATCGTACACGTAAAAAGGTACGCCAAGTCTAGTAGGTAGGAGTGAGCGTATAAACAGCGTGATAAGAAATCCATGCACGCACAGCGTGAGCGGGACAAGAAATTCACGCACGCACAGCGTGAGCGTGATAAGAAATTCACGCACGCACGTAAAGACATGAGCGTGACTAAAATTCATGCATGCATGTAAGAACGTGAGCGTGACTCAAAATTCATGCGAACACGTAAAAACGTGAGCGTGACTAAAAATTCACGCTGGCACGTAAGAACGTGTGCGTGACTAAAAATTCACGCAGACACGTAAAGACGTGTGCGTGACTAAAAATTTACGCAGACACGTAAAGACGTGTGCGTGACTGAATATTTATGCAGACACATAAAGACGTGTGCATGACTGAACCTTCGTTCCAAGCCAGAAATGAAGTTCCCATGGTTCAGAACCCATGGACAACCGAGAATACACGCCAGGTTGGGAGATCAAAACCCATGAACAACCGAGAATACAACAACTTAGATCTAGAAGAAACAAGCCAAAGAAATCAAAAATGCTAAGTACTAAACTCTCTCAGGATCATGAGGGGAAGACAAATGAACCATAAAAATGGTTCTCCAAGTGGAAGCAAGAAGCAAGTTGTACTTGCCTACTGCTACTGCTGGTAGGTGGAGAAGTGATGAGAGGAAGAAGAAGAAGTAATGGTAAAGAATGAGAGTTATGAGGAGAGAGAAGGAGATGGGGGCTTTAAATATGGAAGGGGTGGTAGGTGGGGTTTGTGGGTTCGGTTCATGAGAACCACCATGAACCCGAGAAGACCAACCTAAGCCGAACCAAAAAGCAAGACTAAAAGCAGAGAATAACAGCAGGAATAAAATGCAGATAATAAAATTGCAGGAAATTAATTAACATAAAAATTAAAGAGCAGATAATTAATTAACATAAACTTATAGGAATTTAAATACAGGATAATACATGATAAATACTAAATAAATATATATATGAGTTGTACATGTATAAAAATACGCATTCTGGGAACGGGGAGTGACAGATAGACTATACAAATTGCTAGTTTGGACGTACAATATTGATATGCCGAGGATTTGGTTGAAGAGAACCTATTATAAGATGACATTGCTAAAGGGACTCGGACCTCGTATGAAGAATATCTTGATGCGAATAGGATGAACACTGCTCGATGTTTAGAAATTTGAGTGAAACGAGCTTGGGTAGAGTATCCTGTACGAACAAACAATGGTTTGATCATAGGATTGGGACGAATGTCGTACAACGACTTTGTACGATGAACCAAGAACTTGACTTGTAACTACGACCTTGTGAACTAGCCCAGCGATAATGATATCAGCCCCAAAACTAAGTGAATGATAAAAATCGGTGATGAGCAAGAAAAGTTGGGATAACCAATATGAATCATTAATATGAAGACGTACTTAATGATAGTAAAATGTTTGGTTTTGGACCGGACGAGAATTACTTGAACCTTGGTCGACTCCGCTTAGAAGAAATCGTATTGATTTCGTTGACAATAACGCTTGAGAAATGAATCGGGTCATCTCGAGGATCGAGATAGATAGTGAAACGAACTGGAGTTCGGTTTTAATCGAGTTAGTACAACGACCGGCAATTCGAAACTATCATGAGTAGCTTGTTCGACTTCGCTAAGCTTGGCTAAAATGTATATATTCGGGGGATGCCTTGAATATGTGTACGATCGAAACTCAACGATATGATGAACTCGAATGCAGCTGCAAGTGGATATGTTGAGATGCGCATGGATGAACGGATGGGTGAGTTAGCCTCAGCCTATGACCATCATGTTTTGACGAATTATAACACACCTCGTGTGACCATTATAGTCCCACAACACGGCACAATAGTGACCAAGTCATAGAAATACGATGACTGAGTGAGTGCCATCAACTCTCGAATGAGTGGTATAGTCATTCGATAAAATTTACCAAATGCGTGCGATACAAAACTTAGAAAGGTACCCGAGTATACTTCGATGCCATCAAATGATAGAGTCATTTGATAGAAATTGCCTAAGACGCTCATACGATATGGATTAAGAAACGGTAGGACGACTTACACCTAGAAAGTCTAGAGGACGAGACTTATTCTGAGTGGTATATTATGTAATGACCCGCTCCGCCCTAGCGGAACGCTGATTCAAACGACAAGTACAACGACTCATTTCAATCATTGACTCGAAGATTTGTGTTGACCCGATAAAGTATCAATGTGAATCGATGTAAGAGTTACGTTGGCCTTCAGAAGAATCCAGACTTAGACGTTCAAAGGCGCGCTCGGAGTCTCGCTTGGCCGATGTGTTCATCGCTAAGGTGGGTGGCTCTGATGAACATGTCTTTGCTTATCCTAGACACATAATAATATGGAGTATTTGCTAGAATCGCAAGACAATAACCCCCTGTATGCTAATAAAATGACTCAATGCACATAGCTAAGGGAATAATCCCATCTTGTATGCTTGTCTAGAACATGGAAATAAACTTGAGGATTTACTTGAACCCTCGCACCGCACTCCATGCTCGTGCCAACACACAGCTTACGATCGGTTAGATTTCCTTACATGCTCAATAAATGCATGAATTGCTTGTCACTTAGAACGTACTACAAACATGAAGCACTAAAAAATAAATGGCTCACTGAAATGAGGCAGGAAGACTATCAAATAGTCATTCCGAGCAGAGTATTAGATACATCAAAAAGTTTCGGGACCGTTGGGTTGCCAAGGTGGTTCCCGTACAGGGTGCTGCATAATGAATGAATGAACGAATGAACAAATGAATAAGTGAATGAATGTATGAACGAATGATCGAATAAGTGAATGAATGAAAGAAAAGAAAGATAAGAAGAAAAGAATGATTAGCGACAGGTATGACGAGGATGTGCAATGGGACTCGCTACCCGTACTGCACGAATGCCATCGCCAACCTAGTCGATAATCGAATATGGCTCAAAGACAGCCTATGGCTCAAACATAGCCCGTTAAGTTAAAAATGACAAGACAATACGAAATGGTCGTGGACAACTCGGTGTATGAGGGAAAGAAGTGAATAAGGATTCCAAGGCAACAATTAACGACATCGTAGCTGGCCTAGGCGGAATCATGGCTTACGGGCGGCTTAGGTACGAGCTCGGCCACCCAAGAGACGTAGGTCGGGTATTGCGTGGTCTATCAGGGTGTACCAGCCATCACCAGCTGATAGGGAGCCACGATTCCAAGATGGATAGTCCAAATGGCTTGTGGTGCCAGCTACCGGTGCATATAGATTAAGTTGGCTCGATTGCGGCAATCCGTATGTGAGACCTTGCATTGAAACAAGTAATCGGTAAAATCTGAACAACTGAGTAACCGAATGAAACATATCCGAACAAACTTGAGAACAAAACATCTTGATAAAATATGAGTACCTGAACGAAACACAACTGAACAAAGTTTAAGTATGATACATCTTGGCAACTTAAGTACATCGTTCACCAAGAAAGAAATACGTCCACGACACTCATATTTTCCTATAAAATCAATCAAGTTATTATATATTAAATGTTGCCTAACTTGGTTTTCTTGGACACGGAAGATCGTATGGTAAGTATGGTAAGTTATGCATGTTATTCATATGCGACACATGATATCGGCAACACGAGATAGGTTTTAAATTATATGCCATGAAACTGATCCTAAGGCACGATTAGTAAGACAATAAAATAATAGATGGTGCACAAAAAGTAAAACGAACGTGTTTGGTAATGATAGCGAGTGGGCGAGCTAGCCTCCCCACCAATGCATAACATTGTACTGATAACCACATAGATTTGTACTGATAACCACATAGATTTGTACTGATAACCACATAGATTGTTTGCAGCTTGTGGAAGAACCTCGTCTGGTGCGGAGACTTCCCTCGAATGTGCTAAGACGCGGAGCTAACTCTGGAGCCTTGGAGCGTTGCAAAGGAACTGAAGCACCATATACAGGACATAATGTATCGGAACATCGCCGTGAATCATTCCATCTTGTAAGCCACTTGGCATACCTTTTATGTTTCAGAGAGAGAGAGAGAGAGAGAGAGAGCTTGAGCGAATTGTAATCTCGGTCTAGCGCCGCTTGTAATACTTCTTGAATATCAATAAAGATCTTGAAATTGCCTTTCAATTTGTGTTCATTTACTTTTTACTGTAAATGGGGACACTCTGTGCGACTTTGTGGCCTACCTTTAATCGGCCGTTTCTGGACTTGGCCTTGCATGAGTGCAACCTAAGCTTGTGCGGCATCACGTCCTAGCAATGACGATCGGTCCTACGGGACCGGGGCGTGACAACCAAAACCCTCATTACCAAAATCCTCATCAACAAAACCCTCAACACCATCAACCTCATAAACCTAGAAACTTTGGTCATACTCAAGATCAAAGAAGATTTTGTTTTGTGCGTGGTAGAACAAACCATACGGCCATTAACTACTTCCAAAGGAAGAAAGAACCTGTTAAGACCTCCTTCAAATGGAAAAGCATGCCATAGGCTAACATGATTATGAATGGATCTTCTAGCTCATTCAGGTCTGTAAGCTATCAACCTGTAGTAAATATCTCTTACCATTCTGATGATTGGTGGTTGGATTCCGGAGCTAATATTCACATTTTGTTTGATCGATCATATCTTTTAACCTATTAGGAATCAGATGGAGGAGGCATGACTATAGGAGATGGCTCAACTGCACATATCGTAGGAAGATGAAGAATAGACCTGAAGATGACATCAGGGAAAATTCTACCTCTCCATGATGTGCTTCATGTACCGTCGGTTAGGAGAAACGTAGTTAGTGGATCCCTACTTGTAGTCTCAGGATACAAAATTGTAATGGAGGCCAATAAAATAGTTTTTTTTTCTTTCTAAGAATGAACTTTTTGTGGGAAACAGATTTGTAAAAGATGGACTTTTTATTTTGAGTACTATGAATAAAATTTCAAAATCCTTCTTTTGTTGTTATAAATGTTAAATCCTCAAATATTTGGCATGTCAGACTAGGTCATGTGTGTAGAACCCTAGAGGGGGAGTGAATAGGGTAATTAAAAATTAACTACAATAATAGATGCAATAAGGATAATTGAAAGTAAAGAGTAGAAAGATCAAACGCAAGGATGTATCCTGGTATCCTCTTTTGAGGCAGTCCAGTCTCGGAACTCTCTTCGGCTTTAATCCACTATTTAACCAAATAGTACACACGAGTTTGGATCCAAAGAACTCGCCAACTTCAACACGAGTTTGGATCCGAAGACTCGTCAACTTCTACACACGAGTTTTCTTACGAAGGCTCGCCAACTTCAAACAAAAGAGAATGAGAACTTATTGATCTTCTAACATGTAAAGATCGAAATATACAACTCTTTAATACTCTAGCACTTTGGGAGAGGATGACAATGAAAAGCTTAGAAGAGTATTAATGGTGGAGCTCTTGGTTGTTGGAAAATTTATGGAAGAGTTGGTGAAGAAGCTCAAGAGAGAGAGAGAGAGCTTTCTTTTATAAGAGAACCAAGAGTTGGTGGCATTTAATGCTCTGAATACAGACAGACCGGCATACCGTCGGTATACCGGCCAAATAGTAACGGTCATATTAATGACCGTTTGAGAGCATTAAATGCGGCCATTAATGCTAGTCAGAGCAATTCAAAAACCAAATATTTGAAACTCGGTATACCGCCGGTATGCCGGAGCATGCCGTCGGTATGCCGACAATTTGTCACAGCAAGTTTTGAGTTGCTAAAAACGGTATACCGCCGGTATGCCGGAGCATGCCGTCGGTATGCCGACAATTTGTCACAACAACGTTTGGGTTGCAAAAAACGGTATACCGCCGGTATGCCGGAGCATGCCGTCGGTATGCCGACAATTTGTCACAACAACTTTCTAGACATAAAGATCGGTATACCGCCGGTATGCCGGAGCATGCCGTCGGTATGCCGACTATTCGTCACAGCAACTTTCTGGATACTAAAAATGGTATACCGCCGGTATGCCGAAGCATACCGCCGGTATGCCGCTCTGTAGGTATTTGATTTTTGATTTTGTTCTTTTTACTGTCATCCGTCCTTAGGTGTTTACAGATATACCTAGACTAGTACAGACTCGAAGACTCTAAGCGAGAAGACGCCGTCTTATGCAGGGAACGCCGGTAACTGCTCCAGTCTTCAAAGTGCAAGAGATTGCGCTTGAACGGAAGAACTCCATGTAGTTGATCTTCTAAGAATATTTGAATCTGAAGAACAGAAGACTAAACTACGAAGATGCTGTTAATTAATCAAAATAAAATGTGCCAACAAACTCCCCCATTTTGATAATTGACAAAATAGAGAGATAGCATCTTCAGGGAGTAGCTCCCGCGTAGGTAGACAGCTCCCCCTCAATACGATTTCTCCCCCTTTGTCACTTAGTCAAAGATGGGGATAACAATAGAAAAAAGTGCATACTGAAAATAACACGAGTATATAAAGAGAAGCATGCATTAATATATTGAAGTAAAAAGTGAATACATGCTTGACCCATACATATCATAGTGAAAATATAAAAGACTCTCCACAACGAGAGCCGCACACTAGAGAGAACTACAGATAAAGTCCCCGAAGGACTGCAAACAACTAGTACCAACCACACACCGGTCCCCGAAGGACCACAAAAGACAACATAAAAACAAATACATAAAAACTAAAAACACGCATAAAATGAGACCATCACCCAAAAGGAAATCCATCCCTACTCATCAGCCGGATCGTCATCATCACCCTGAGCTTGCTGGAAGGCGCCAAAAGGATCAATGCCGTCAGGGTACATAAACCCATAGGCATTGGGATCAGAGAAGCACGGGGCCGTATACATGGGATCCTGAAGATTAAGATCCAGAAAAGCATCACGGTCTTGAAGAGTGCGCTGAATAAAGTACCCCTGATCGTGGAAACGGGTCTAGATCAGGGCGCCAAGTCCACGGGTGTGGGCCCGCATCTGCTCCTTCGCCTGGGCCATACGCATATCAAAGTGCTGCTGAGTGAGCGGCATATAACGGCCCGAAGGAGGAGGGGTGGATGCGGGAGCAGCAGGAGTGGATGCCGGACGCTCTTGGAAAGACGAGGCACGGGAAGCAGAGGCGCCGCTAAGGGAACGAGAGACAGCAAGTTAGGAGGGCACACCATCCGAGGAGCAAAGAGATATGTCAACTTGTTTGGCCTCCAGAAGGAGAGTGATAAGGGAGCCGTAGTAGAGGTTTTGCTTTCCCGAAGGCATGACACGCCGGAAGAGCTGAAGGAGAGTCTTCGGGAAGGAGAATGGCTTCCGGGCATAGAGATAATACATGCAGACGAGGGGATCACCCGTAATGGCGTCGTAGTTTCCGCCTATAGGAAATAGTGTATGGTACACTATCCTATGGAGCTCGTAGTAAAATGGCTCCAGCTGGACAGAGAGGACCGGGATGGCAGGAGGGTTGGGGCCCTTGCAGATGATACGGCATAATTCGTCGAAGGGTGACGCCGCCGAGGAGTTGAGAGCACCCAAGGATGGTAACGCTTCCGCTTTGTCCGGGATGCCGAGGATGTTCCCCACTTCCTGAGATGTGAGACGAAAGTGACGGTCATTGACCATAGACTGAATGGCGGGTGGATCATCGTCCCCGACCAAGTTGCAATAGAAAAGTCGGACAGCAGCGGGATAGACGGGTATTTGGCGCCGAAGTAGAGAGGAGAGTCCGGCGTCGTCAAACAAGGGGACGTGACCAGGAAAGAGGTTCCAGTTGATTGCCCGTCCCTTGAACACGTTGTGATGGACGAAGTGCTGGAACCAAAGCTCGGCCGCCAAAGAGTTGGAGAAGATGCGTTGGTCATAGCCGAGAGGTTACGCCACCGGGACGAAGGGGTTGAACATGGAGGAGGAGGAGGATCGGGGGCGCTTAGGGTTTGCCATGAAGAGAGATTAGGTTTTTGGAGTGGATAAAGGAGGAGTAGGAGAAATGATGGAGAAAGGAGGATTTTAAAGAGGAGGAGGAAGATGAAGAGATGATTTTGAAAGGGGAGGAGGGTGGGAACGGTTGTAGAGGAGGAGTAAAGAGGGGAGATGAAAAGGTGATGGGTTTGAATTAATGAGGGTGGAGTAAAAAGAGGAGAGAAATAGGGGAAGTGATTGAAGAGTAATAAATGAGATGGGAGTTGAAGAGATGGGTAGTTATGAGGGATGGGATGGATGAGAGGGAATAAAGGTAGGATAAAAAGAATAAAGGAAGTAGAGAAGAAAGGTGGGCCCGGATCCTGATATGATGTCCTGTCCGCCGCCATCCGGCATACCGGCGGTATGTTGACGTGTACCGACGGTATGCCGATTTTCGAAACAGAACCTAATTCTGAATCGAAAAACGGCATGCCGCCGGTATACCGTTGTATACCGTCGGTGTGCCGGCCGAGAGGGATTATGGATCAAAAGATAAAATGCCTAATTCACGGCAAAGGAATGTAAAGCGATCTTCCGGGAGAGGTTTTGTGAAAATATCGGCTAATTGATAGGTAGTATCAATAAATTCAAGACGAATATCTCCCTTTTGTTGATGGTCACGTAGAAAGTGGTGTCTAATTTCAATGTGCTTCGTGCGTGAGTGACAAATCAGATTTTTCGTGAGATTGATAGAGCTAGTGTTATCACATTTAATAGGGGTGCATGAATGAGAAATGCCATAATCTAAAAGTGTTTGTGACATCCAAAGAATTTGTGCACAACAACAACCAGCCGCAATATATTCTGCCTTAGTGGTAGAAAGAGCAACAGAATTTTGCTTCTACTAAACCACGATACCAAAGACTTCCCGAGGAATTGACATGTGCCACTAGTGCTTTTCCGGTCAATCTTGCATCCGGCAAAATCCGCATCCGAAAAGCCGTGAAGCTCAAAGGATGAGGATTTCGGATACCAAAGACCCATGTTAATGGTGCCTTTGAGATAACGAAAAATGCGCTTAACGGCACACAAATGAGATTCCTTTGGATTGGCTTGATATCGTGCACACAAGCAAACACTAAACATGATATCAGGACGGCTAGCAGTTAAATAAAGTAAGCTACCGATCATACCTCTATACTTACGAATGTCGACCGATGTGCCATCTTCATCATTGTCAAGCTTTGTCGTTGTGGCCATAGGAGTCCTCATTGATTTGGATGAGTCGAGGTCGAAGCGCTTGAGGAGGTCCTTTGTATATTTCGCTTGATTTATGAAGGTTCATTTGGGTCCTTGTTTGATTTGTAATCCCAAGAAGAAGGATAGTTCACCCATCATACTCATTTCAAACTCTTCCTGCATAACTTTGGCAAATTCTACATAAAGTATGTTGTTAGGAGAACCAAAAATAATATCATCAACATAAATTTGAACCAATAAGAGAGTCCCATCATGGGATTTAATAAAAAGTGTGGTGTCAACTTCCCCCTTTGAAAAATTGTGAGAAACAAGAAAAGAGCTAAGACGCTCATACCAAGCACGGGGAGCTTGTTTGAGGCCATAAAGGGCTTTATGGAGTTTGAACACGTGATTAGGAAATTGAAAATCTTCAAAGCCGGGAGGTTGTTTAACATAACATTCCTCTTTAATAACACCATTTAGAAAAGCACTCTTAACATCCATTTGAAATAGCTTAAAGTCATTAAAACAAGCAAAAGCACAAAGCATACGAATGGATTTAAGACGTGCAACCGGAGCATAGGTTTCGTCGTAGTCAATGCCTTCCTCTTGGTTATAGCCTTGAGCAACCAATCGGGCTTTGTTACGAGTCACTAACCCATCTTCATTAAGTTTGTTATGAAACACCCATTTTGTTCCAATAATGGGATAATTGCTAGGTTTTGGGACAAGTTCCCAAACCTTGCTTCGCTCAAATT
The DNA here is from genome assembly GCA_029216955.1 of Iris pallida. Lineage (NCBI taxonomy): Eukaryota > Viridiplantae > Streptophyta > Magnoliopsida > Asparagales > Iridaceae > Iris > Iris pallida. The sequence continues at coordinate 24,168,307 of JANAVB010043419.1, forward strand.
GATTAAGCTCCTCTTGCATAGCTATTATCCAAAACTCTTCAAGGAAAGCATCATTAACATTTTTAGGCTCTATTTGAGAGATAAAAGCCACATTTGCACAAAGATCACGAGTGGCGGATCTTGTGCTAACACTTGACGAAGGATCCCCAATGATAAGCTCCTTAGGATGATTGGTGACAAATCTCCATTCTTTTGGAAGATCCTTTTGAGGAGGCTCGAGAGGAGGAGACTCTTTTGATGGGGTCACAACTTCATTGTTAGATGAAGAAGGACGATCCTCAATAGAGGAGTTATCCAACCCAAACGAGATGTCATCAATATCCTCGGAAGAAGAGAATATAGAAGAGTTGAGTTCATTAAAAGAGACATTGATTGACTCTTCGACAACAAGACTTCTTTTGTTAAAAATACGAAAACCTTTACTATGAGAAGAGTATCCAAGGAATATTCCTTCATAGGCTTTTTCTTCAAACTTTCCTAGGTTATCCTTGGTATTCAAAATAAAACAATTGTAACAAAAAACTTTGAAATATTCAATAGAGGGAATTTTGTCAAACCAAAGCTCATAAGAAGTCTTCTTAGAAATAGGTCTAATCAAGACCCTATTAATAACATGACATGCCGTATTAACGGCTTCCGCCCAAAAATATTGGAGGAGCTTATATTGGTTTAACATAACCCGGGCTATATCGCCAAGGGTTCTATTCTTTCTCTCCACAACACCATTTTGTTGAGGAGTTCGTGGACAAGCAAAATCATGTCCAAAACCATTCTTTTCACAAAATCTTTTGAAATCAACATTATCAAATTCCCCTCCATGATCACTCCTAATTTTGTTGATAGAAAAACCTTTCTCATTTTGAACACGTTTACAAAAAGCAACAAATTCACGAAAAGTATCACTTTTGCAAGCAAGAAAAATAACCCAAGTAAATCTCGAAAAATCATCAACTAAAACAAAAGCATAAAGTTTGCCACCAAGGCTAGCTACTCTACTAGGCCCAAAAAGATCCATATGGATAAGTTGAAGGGGTCTAGAAGTACTCACAGAGTTGATAGATTTGAAGGATGACTTGGTCAACTTACTTTTCTTGCATTCTTCACACAACATATCCTTTTTGAATGGGATACTTGGAAGACCTCGTACAAGCTTCTTGGAGGCGTGGCATGAGATGGTGTCCATGTTGGCGTGTCCAAGCCTCATGTGCCAAAGCCAACTCTCATCGTTCTTTGCAACTAGGCATCTGTCATTGTTAGTACCTTCAACAAGATAAAGAACATAAATGTTGTTTTCTCTAATGCCTTCATAAACAATAGTTCCATTAGAACTATCGGTAATGTAGCATTTGAGTTTAACAAACTTGATATCATAGCCATTATCGGTAAGATGGCTAATACTAAGGAGGTTATGCTTGGGATTAGTAACAAGACATACATTATTAATACAAGGATAAGGAGGAGAACCGATATTACCATTTCTAATAATATAACCTTTAAGATTGTTGCCGAAGGAGACGTGTCCTTCCTTCTTCATCGATAGCGTTGTAAAAAGTGAAGCATCACCGGTCATGTGCCATGAACAACCGCTATCGAGAATCCACTTGCTTCTAGCATGAGAAGGATTCGTCACCTACAACATAAGTTGAAGATGAACGATTTGGTACCCATGATTGTTTGGGTCCTTGATTGTTAGTTCTAGGAACCCATTTAAGCACTTTCATGTCAACTTGTTTCCTTGTATAACAAAACTTAGAAGTATGTCCGATCAAACCACAATAATTGCACATCAAAGAAGATTTAGAAGAAGAAGTGTGAGTATTGTGCATATGTGAGTTTCTAGTGTGAGAAGTTCTACCATGAGTGTTATGATGATAGTAAAAAGCGTGATGTGAGGTGTTCTTCTTAACAAAAGGTCCTTTTCTTGTGTTAGAAAAGGAGTTGTGTGTAGTGTTCATGTAAGGGTTATGCCTAGCATTTTGATGAGTGTGAGGGTGTCTTGGAGCATGCATGTGAGTGGTATTCTTATTACCTAAATTCTTACTCCGTGTAAGAAGATCATTATACTTAATACAAGTGGTATATTCTCTTCTATTAGCATCTTGACATTTGCGCATAGCAAATTCATAAGAACTTCTCATGGATAGAATCTCATCATCCCTTTTCTTGATGGTGTTAAGAGATTCTAGAAACTTGAGTCGCAAAGACTCTATTTCATCCGTGTCAGAAATAGGAGATTTGTCCTTCACATCAATAATGATGCTTGAGAGCCTCTCTACTTCAAGTTGAAGAGCCTCAACCTCTTTGAGAGATTTCTTGTATTTATTCCGAACACCTTTGTGTTCTTCATGTAATTCAAGAATGGCTTTCTCCAAATCATCATAGGTAAGAGTGTTTAAGGAAAGATCATCAAGTACCTCATCAGTTGCCATGAGGCAAACATTTGCATTGTGTTTGCACTCCTTGTCATTGTCGGAGTCACTAGCATCACTCTCACACCAAATGCTAGTGTTGGCAAATTTTCTAGAGGACGAGCTTTCTCTGCTTGGCTTCTTGTACTTGCTTGAATCTCTTCTTATCATCGGACAGTCCCGCTTGATATGTCCGGGTCTTCTACATTGATAGCACGCCGGATCTTCCTCATTTTCCCGTCTGGAGCGATTGGCTTTGTTGAATTTGAGGAATTTTCGGAAGTGCTTAGCTGTGAGAACTATTTCTTCATCATCATCCGACTCATTGTCGTCGGAGCTCTCCTTGGAGTAAGACTGTGTAGCTTTGAGAGCAAGAGTCTTCTCCTTCTCTTTGGTCTTCTCCTTCTCCTTCTCTTGTGTGGAGGATTCCTCTTGATCCTTCATGTCGAGCTCGTGAGTCATAAGCTTACCCATGAGGGTCTCAAGGTTCATGACAGTTAGATCGTTCCCCTCAATAATTGCGGTAGCTCTAGAACTTCACACTTTCGTCAATCCTCTAAGGATTTTTCTGATCTTTTTATGAGCCGGATATTCCTTACCAAGAGAGGAGAGAGGATTAATAATATCACCAAATCGAGTAAACATAGAAGTAATAGATTCATCATGCTTCATTTTAAAAGACTCATATTCTTGCGTGAGTCTACTAATCTTAGACTCCTTCACTTGTGAAGTTCCTTCGTGTGTGACTTCAAGTAATTTCCAAATCTCATTGGAAGTCTTGCAAGTAGAGATTCGGTTGAATTCACTACTGTCGAGAGCACAATAAAGATCATTCATTGCCTTGGCATCTCGACTTGCAAGCTTCTTAATGTTTTCAGAAAGAGTGTCCCGAAGGGTGTCAGAAGCAATATCCTCAATAGCTCTGGAAGGAGTAGGAAGACCATTTATCACGCAATCCCATAAGTCGAAATCTATGGACTTTAGATAAATGCTCATCTTAATCTTCCAGTAGTTGTAGTTGGTACCATCAAATAGGGGAGGCCTATTTGTGGAGTGCCCCTCATTGTGAAACGTGTTGATACTAGGGTTAGAGGCCATGGATCACTCAAGGGTGTAAATCCAAATCAAGAGAACAAAGCTCTGATACCAATTGTAGAACCCTAGAGGGGGGGTGAATAGGGTAATTAAAAATTAACTACAATAATAGATGCAATAAGGACAATTGAAAGTAAAGAGTAGAAAGATCAAACGCAAGGATGTATCCTGGTATCCTCTTTTGAGGCAGTCCAGTCCCGGAACTCTCTCCGGCTTTAATCCACTATTTAACCAAATAGTACACACGAGTTTGGATCCGAAGAACTTGCCAACTTCAACACGAGTTTGGATCCGAAGACTCGCCAAATTCTACACACGAGTTTTCTTACGAAGGCTCGCCAACTTCAAACAAAAGAGAATGAGAACTTGTTGATCTTCTAACACGTGAAGATCGAAATGTACAACTCTTTAATACTCTAGTACTTTGGGAGAGGATGACAATGAAAAGCTTGGAAGAGTATTAATGGTGGAGCTCTTGGTTGTTGGAAAATTTATGGAAGAGTTGGTGAAGAAGCTCAAGAGAGAGAGAGCTTTCTTTTATAAGAGAACCAAGAGTTGGTGGCATTTAATGCTCTGAATACAGACAGACCGGCATACCGTCGGTATGCAGCGGCATACCATCGGTATACCGGCCAAATAGTAACGGTCATATTAATGACCGTTTGAGAGCATTAAATGCGGCCATTAATGCTAGTCAGATCTATTCAAAAACCAAATATTTGAAACTCGGTATACCGCCGGTATGCCGGAGCATGCCGCCGGTATGCCGACAATTTGTCACAGCAAGTTTTGAGTTGCTAAAAACGGTATACCACCGGTATGCCAGAGCATGTCGTCGGTATGCCGACAATTTATCACAGCAACTTTTGGGTTGCTAAAAACGGTATACCGACGGTATGCCGACAATTTGTCACAGCAACTTTCTGGACATAAAGATCGGTATACCGCCGGTATGCCAGAGCATGCCGTCGGTATGCCGACTATTCGTCACAGCAACTTTCTGGATGCTAAAAACGGTATACCGCCGGTATGCCGAAGCATACCGCCGGTATGCCGCTCTGTAGGTATTTGATTTTTGACTTTGTTCTTTTACTGTCATCCGTCCTTAGGTGTTTACAGATATACCTAGACTAGTACAGACTCGAAGACTCTAAGCGGGAAGACGCCGTCTTATGCAGGGAACGCCGGTAACTGCTCCAGTCTTCAAAGTGAAAGAGATTGCGCTTGAACGGAAGAACTCCATGTAGTTGATCTTCTAAGAATATTTGAATCTGAAGAACAGAAGACTAAACTACGAAGATGCTGTTAATTAATCAAAATAAAATGTGCCAACAATGTGAACTTAGGATCTATTAAAAGAATGATGAACTTAGATCTTATTTCTAAGACTCCTATAGATGATGAACACAAACGTGAGATCTGTGTTCAAGCATGTCACCCCCACTATCCTAGATAGGGCTATTATTGCCACTTATATTATTATATTGCTAGAATAATCATTTAAGTCATTTATTGAGAAGGTTTCATTCATTGTTAGTTTAGCCTACTAATTGAACCTTAACTTGTGAACCCTATAAAGCTGGACATGACCACTTGATCCCACAATCTAGGATGATCCCATCTAGCTACATTTAAGTCATGTTAGACTTAGTTTATACTATATTTTAATCCCACACTTAGTGCACTATAACCATTTAATTAGGAGATGGTTCATGATGACTTGAGAGGGTAAATTAGACATTTTAGAGGGGTTTTAAGGATTCCTCTCTTGGCTGGTATTAAGGAGCCATTAAGTAATCTTTTTCATCATTAATGAGCCTCCACAAAACCCTAGAAAATCCCCTTTTCATTTCTATGGATTTCTGCCATTGAAACTCTCCCAAATTCTCTCAAACTCCTCCAAAACCTTCATTCTTCAAGGCTAAGAGCTTGGAGATCCAAGGAGCTCGTAGTAAAGTGTCCAAGGAGGAGAAAATTGTGTCTAATTTGACACAAGAGCATTCCACAAGAGATTTTATTGGGAAATCAACCACCCAATAAGTAAAACCTTACATTCTCATAGTTTTAGATCCTTCTTCATGCATGACACCTTGTAGGAACATCCACATTGGTTAGGAATACCCTTGGGGAGGTGAGCAAGGCTCTAATCTTCCTTTTTGTGTATTTCACATGGGGTTTTTGTGCCATCCTTGGAGAAATCTGAGGAGAGCCCCCAAGTGTTTGATGAAATGTCTCATTGGCTATTTTGGGCTTTATTTTTAGTTTTGATTTATGTTTGGATAGGTGATTCATTTTTTAGGCTTTCTATATGATTTCCTAATGAATTCATATATATATATATATATATCAAAACACTCCCCATTTTATTCCATAAAGAAGAAAAGCCGAAGCTATACAAGTATACCAGAAGGCGCAAAATGCCGAAGCCTATACACGTATACTAACAAAAGGAGGGGAGGAGGAAAACCCAAAACGACTAGACCCAGGATAGGAGGGAGTTCCAGAAAGCCATCTGGCCGTGATTACAATGGGCTCACCGCTTGCTGCACTGCCTGATGGTCTCCCTAATAAGTTGATCGGCAGAGTACTGATGGCCTTCATATCTCGCCTTGTTGCGGTTCTTCCAAATAACCCACGTTGCAGCAGCTGCAACGATCTGATGGCCATGGGACCCGGAGCCCCATGCCGTGATTAGGTCTTCGTAGCATCCACCCCTAGATCCATCCTGCAGCGTTGGGAGAGAGTACTCAAAACCTTGGCTGGGAGATCTTTCTGACAAAAGATGTGGTCCACCGTCTTCGAGTTGCGATCTGTACAGCATGTGCATGCGGACGCTAGGCTTAAGCCGATAGTGCTGAGGGTATCATCAGTGGGAAGGATCTTACGTAGGGCTCTCCAAATGATGAAGGACCACTTCATGGGGATGCATGTCTGCCAGAACGGAGCAATGCTAGGGAGAGACGCCCCCGAGCCTCAGATCTCTTTTCTGGCCGATTTGACCGAAAAGCAACCCGACGCGTCATCCTGCCACCGAAACTCGTCAGCGTCAGTCCCGATCGTAAATCCTTCACGTCGGATGAGCTCTACCACCTAGGGACCGGCCCAATCCCGCACCTTGTTCAAGATCCAAGCTTTCCCAATGGGGTCCCACATGTCCTTGACCTTGCAGAACCTGTGGGCTTCTGAGCGATTAGGAAGTAAGGTATCTCCAACCCATCGTTCCAGGAAGGCCAGAGATTCTCCGTCACCCACCTTGAGACGCATCACTGGTTCGGCAAGAGAGCGCCCGATGAGCATACGACGCCACGCTGCGGAAGATTTGCTGTTAGATATAGCCGTCGATGGGTGGATGTTCTTGAAGTATCTGGCCTTCATGAATCCAGTCTATAAGTTCTGAGTGGTGCGCAGCTTCCACCACAGTTTCATCGAGAATGATTTAACAATATGGGAAAGTTTGGTGAATCCCAGTCCCCTTATATATATATATATATATATATTGAGCTATATGTTATATATATGTGTATCTATATATTATATGGCCCCATGCTGTACAGCAGTAAGAGCAAGGCTGCAGCGGCACTTGGCCAATTGAGCTTGGACATGGGATTAGCCTTGGGGGTCGGGTTAGACAGCAATGCAGAACAGTAGGAGCAGCAGTACAGTAGGCCAATTTGGCCATGCTCTGTGTGAGTGCAATGTATGTATCAGAGATTGGGCTTGGATATCAGAGATGGGTCTTGGGTTTTAGAGAATCACTTGGTATCAGAGTTTTGAGTATGTATCAGAGAGAGTCGGGTTCTGCTCTGGCAGCGGAGCAGTGGCAGCATTGCTTGGCCATTAGCCATGGCATTAGCACTTGGCCATTTGGTTTGGCCTTGGCCTGCTGCACTAGGCTGCAGCGTAGTGGGGATCGAGTTCTGCGCTATTTCACAACAGTGCCAACTTGTGGGTTTGGCACTTGGGTTTAGGAGTAGGCCATTAGGCAGGAGTTTGAGTATCAGTTGATGGTATCTTGGCCACTTGGGATTTAGAGAGTACCGGCATTAGAGAGTGTGTGGTTGCAGTGTAGAGTATCAGAGATTTTTTGGTTTTAAATGAGTATTGGTTAGGATACTCAATAGAGTATTTATTTAGTTAGATGTTAGATGTATCAGTGGACTTGATTAGAGTATCAGAAAATGGCATTAGTTAGTATCCTAGAGAGTATCAGAGTTCAGTTAGTCATGAGAGTTAGTATCAGTTATGGTTTTGTTAGATGTATGTTAGATTCATGTATCCTAGGTTAGTCTCATATGTTAGAATGTTAAGTTAGTGTCAGTTGTTAGTTGTATTAGTTAGTTTCAGATGTTATATGGTGTGTTAGAGTTAGTTATATGTTAGAGTCAGATACTTGTAGCATAGGATGTTGTCAGATTGGTGTGTTAGTTAGCTTCTGCAGCAAGGTTGCATTAGCTTGATTTTATAGAGCAGCTATTAGTTTACAGCAACTACATTCTTGCCTTGCTCTGCAGAGCAATGCAAGCACAACATGATGGCATGCAACGGCAGCAGCTTTGCACCTGCAGTGAAGTATAGCAGCAGCATGTGGCAAGCCACATCAGCATCTGCCCTGCTGCACTAGGTAGCAGGGATATCCTTCATGTGAGCTTGAGTGTTAGTTTCAATAGATGTTAGTGTCAGTAGCAAATTAGTTCAGTTATGTGGGTGTGTTAAAGTATGAACAGTAGGATGTTAGATAGAGGTTATGTATCCTAGATGTATAGATAGGATACTATATATATATATATATATATATATATATATATATATATATATATATATATATATATATATATATATATATAAGCCTGACCACGTATACAAGGCACAAAAAGACTAAGCCTATACAAGTATACCACCAAAAGGAACGAAAAGGGGGAGAGACAACTCAACCACCAAGATATATATATATATATATATATATATATATATATGGTATGGGATGGGATGTTTACCTACTAGCAAGGTAAACGAGGATTAGCCTATAGTCTAGGATAGATTGATATATTATACACATGTATAGGATAATATAGGGCTTATGAATATCTAGATATAGGGTATAGGGATGATAACCTAGATTTGAGTGTTTAGAGAGGTAAAGTCTTGATATAGGTTAATTTGATCTAGATTTTACCATGGTTGACAAATGTTGACTATTTTGACTGAAAGTCAACCTCGAGTCAACATTTGACCTAGATTGGAATAGGGTTTGACCAGGGTTAACCAGTGGACTAAAAGTCAATTGTGAGTCAACACTTGACCTAGTTTTGACCTAGATTGCATATCACACGCTAGAAAACCATGTCTAACAATGTTAAACCCTATTTAACATATGTATATCTCATCTATAGGTATGTGACTCCACTTTGAGCCTCGATTTATATTGACAACTCAGGACCGCAGGCGAGTATATTCTCCGATAGTTTTCATTGCTTTGATATTTACTACATCTGTTCAGTTGTCGTATTTTACTTGATTCTCGACACGAGAATACACGGACTAGTATACGTTGGATCCTGTCATGAGATGTTATTTTTGGTTTACCCGATATATGGGTACATTGTTCGATCTTATTTCTTGTACTTGTATAGACACCGATTTGGGAGTGGGCTGGCCCCCTGCCCTTTGAGTTCTGTGTCATGATGTGTCATGGTTGGATCCATTATACTATTTAGGGATGGAGAGTTATTAGAGGTTATGTATCAATACCCCTCATGTTTACTACTTGTGCATAGCTCCACCCTCGCCACATGAAGGGTGTAGCCTGACCTGATACTACTTGTGCATAGCTGTAACGCCCCAGTCCCATAATACATAGGACTAAGTACGTCATCATGCCAGCTGTACGTATACAAAAAAAACACCAATATGTGGTATCTTCGTATTTGTACATAAGCTGTAGGTAATAATACATGATAAGCCACAATATAATAACTATATCTCATCCTCCGCTCAACACAAAATGAATAAATAAGTCTCAATGATAAGTAAATAAGTCAAGAGATAGCCGGTGGACATTCCCACTCCAAACAGCTACGAAAAATAGTCTCAACTAAATGGAGTCCAACCTCCTCAAAACAGAACAATGAAGGTAAAAGATGTCCACTACATAGTCTCAGATAATAAAGAGAAAAAACTAAGTATCAATGGAAGATGCCTCGTCATCGACATAAGAAGGATCCAAAGATGCTTCGTACTCCAGGAGGTAGTCCTGCTCGTCTAATCCTGGAGAGATCACCAGGTCCTCAGAGGGACGTAACAAGATACAAAAAAATATGCCAAAATAACTGAACGTGTAAACATGCAACTATGACTCTACTGGATCTCCTAACCGTTTATGTGAGGTGCACTTTGAGGGCAACTTTCTACGCAGGGGCTGTAGGATCAGCAGTGTAAATAAAGAATGGCAATAAGTAGCGCTCATCCGAGTTGCTATCGGCCATGGGCAGAAATTAGCGCTCATACGAGTCACTATCGGTGTCACGACCCGTACCCGCTTTTCGGATACGAAGCGTGTCCAAGCCCAACTACGTATCGAGCGGACTCCAGCCCGACTCGAGTACGTAAACGCTGCCAAGGCTATGATGTACTGCCAAATCATGGCAAACAAATCTATATCTCAATCCACAATAAGAATATGAAAGATGAATGAACACTATGAGTCGTGGTTTGCAGCCCACTAGCATAAATGTCCGATAAGACTCTAAAGAATATAACAAGAGTCTACAACTGAAACAAGGAACATGATATCTCATGATAAGGAATGAAAAGCACGAGCGGATAATAAACACAATAACGGTACCTGAATCCCGCAAGAACCGCAAATCCTCCGCCATCCAGAACTACTAGCTAACTCCATGCAATCGCTAAACCTGAGGAGATCATCAGGTCCTCAGAGGACATAGCAAGAAACATAATATACATGCCTATCTAACAGTTTTATCATGTGCAAGGAAATAAACAAAAAATAACAAGGACAAGACAAATGACTACGAACATAAACACGAACACTAGAACAACTACGTATAAATGAACTGCCGGATGAACGATAATCACGAGATCAATGGAAGAAACCAAACCCTCATCCCGAGTGTGGACTCACGGGTTTGAACTAAACACTAACCCTCGTCCCGAGTGTGGACTCTCTGGTTAGTACTAACCCTCGTCCCGAGTGTGGACTCTCTGGTTAGTTCACGGCAAGGCACCCTCGTCCCGAGTGTGGACTCTCTGGTGCAAATACTACATCCTCGTCCCGTGTGTGGACTCTCTGATGTAAACACCCTCGTCTCGAGCGTGGACTCTCTGGTGCAAGTCAAGTCAAGTCAAGTCTACACCCTCGTCCCAAGCGTGGACTCTCTGGTGCAAATAATCGACATCCTAGTCCCTAGCGTGGACTCACGGATGTAAACAGATCAAGGAAAACACCCTCATCCAGAGTGTGGACTCTCTGGTGCCAAGGAAACAATGTCAAGGATTTAGCAGTTCACTTACACGTACTCGTTCTATGACACGACTCAAGCAAGGTACTGACGAGAACTCCAAATGTGAAACACAAGTCCAAAACATGAACATGGCTATAAATAATAAAAACAACTCCACAGAAAATAACACAAAAAGCACATGTCCATAAACAATCAAATGACTGAAAAACAAAAGAAAATGCATGTAAGTAAAACTGTAGAGGAAGGCAAGGTATACTTGCCTGGTGGTTGCACGCAGATCCAACAAATATATAGTCAACTGGTAAGCCATACAGTCCAAGTCATCACAACTGTCTCCGAAAGCTGAAACAAACATTACCAACATTCTCAGAATAGTCAAATTAGCTAGGATTGCCTGTCCTTAAGTCCAATTCTAGATACAGGAGCAAAATGGTAATTTCGGGCAAAATCGGTGTCCGCCGTTGGACCCGCTTTGCACCGAAAAGCGTGCCAGAGTCAATGGTCTCTAAAGTCATCAAACTACATGTCTACGGATCCAGTTTTTTGATACGAACCCAACCGTATGTCCAGAGTTGGATTCCGGCGGGCCGTGCACAAAATCGCCCGTTGAGTGGAACCGTGGGGCCCGCAAAACGGTAATTTTGTCAACGGTCTCAGAATTGGACCAAACTTGGCATACAGGACCAGAAAAATAATATGGTTCTGTTGGCGTAAGTTTCATCTCGATCTGACGAGCGTGCATAAAGTAATTGGGGAATTTGCAAAGTGCACGATACGGTGAATTTCGACGAATACGCATCAAATTTGTCGCGCACACGTGACCAATTTGAATTCCGTCAAAGCCCACACGACCACGAATCCGTTACGCAGCTTTTGATGTCTTCGGTTCGCGACCACGTCGCCCGGTTTGGCAGGGCGCACGTCGTGTGGATGATTTTTATTGAAATTCTTTATTTTCGAAAATAGTTTTTTCTAAAAATTTAAAACTGAATTAATCACAAACTAATCAATGAAAAATAAAACTATGAGTTGGGTTTCCATCTGGTATATGTTGTCTATGATTCTCTTCAAATAGATCCTAAAATTTCTCAATACGCTGTCCAAAATCTTCCTTCCAATATTGGTTCTTAGACTTGAAATACTGCCCTGTTTCGACAGTTTCTCGGGTAAGTTCGTGTCGATCTCTCGTCGAATCTGAGAATGTTCAGTAAGAACTAATTGACGGGGATCCTAGATGGTCATATGGGCATTCCATAGAATTTTACGGAATCGAATTCCGTTGAGTAAACGAGAAGAAATTTGATGACGAAAACAGTACCTGCTCGCTCCTCGCTGCTGTCGCGCTCTGTCCTGTGCGCGCTGCGCGTGAAGCTCTCTGGCCGATTCCGGCCATGCGTGGCGGCGGTACCGGCGGCGAGCGGCCGCCAGGACATCGAGGGTCGAGTTAGGGTTTGGGTTTTTGTGTATCCCATCCTCTGTTCCTCGCCGCTCTCTCTCTATATATACAAATTTTTGCGGTGTACAGGGGACTTGGGGTCGGGTGCACTGTGGGGAAAATTTGGCCTCTGCTGCTTGTGGGCTCGGTTATGGGGAAAATCAGGCCGGCTAAGTGGGCTGAGCGGGCCTGGCTAGCTGGCCCTTGGCTGGGCTTGGGTTTAATCCTTTTAATTTTTATTAATCTTTTCTATTTGCTATTAGCAAAATACAATCTATATATGTATATATATATACATATATACATGTATATACAGGTACATTCATACGTATATTTATACACACATAAATTATATATAAATAATATATATATATATATATATATATATATATATATATATATAAATTATTTATATATATATATATATATATATATATATATATATATATATATATATATATATATGCACATACACGCACATATAATTATTAATTCACTCTATATATCTAAAACTATATATATACACGAGTATTTATATATATACACATACCCGTATACGTTCAAATATAAGGAATAACATATTCTAAATATAATTTATAATAGAAATACAATATACTAAAATTCATAATTCAATTACGATGATATTTTATATATACAAAATCCTAATTTTCATATATTATAAATACTCTTCTACCTATACATATATTCAAGTACATATATACAACCTAGTTAATTCCCATAATATCCAAAATATTCATTAAAGAACTTATTTACTATATTACCAACTAAAATACTATTTTAATAGCAAGCACAATAATATATATATATATATATATATATATATATATATATATATATATATATATATATATATATATATATATATATATATATATATATATATATATATATATATATACCGATTCCAAATTGTTTCCTAAATCACTAAAGTGAATGCCACTACAACGTGCCTCTATATGGTCGTCTCTACTCGTACTACCCGACTACTAGGGCTTGGGCTTGACTTGAGCTTATTCTGGAAAGGTTCGGCACAACCGGATTCTCGAAAACTCAATAATATAATTAAATAATAAATAAAACTTCGGTACGGGTTAAGTCGCAACTTGGCTTGGTTTTCCTAGTTAGGACGTCACTATGGCTTGGTCTTCCCTACTAAGACTATTACACTAGTCAAGGCATGCCACTGTACTACCCGTGCCATGATTCCTAGTCGCATTGTACTCCAAATTTAATCATGATTAAAAAATCAGCTACCGTAATAACTAACCAATAATTATTTATAAAAATTTTAAAATCACTATTTAAATCAAATAAATAATAAAAAAATAGTTAAAAAAAATATTCTGGGAAGGAAAGCTACAATCGGCCCACAAATGTGTGCAAAAAGTAAATGTAGCCCCTACGCTAATAGCTGTCCCCTCCCTCCAAATGCTCCTGTCCAAGATGTATCTACAGCCTGTCCAGTTGGCAACTGCTACGGCTTCTAACTCAATATACTAGTAGCAATTACCTCCTATCCGTTGTACGACCCATACGTATCGATGGCCAGTCGAGTACGCAGGTCCGTATCCTATATGAACTCACTCATCACGTGATAAACATGTGTCAAGGCCATAGGAGATATGAAAATATCCCACACTCATAAGGTGGTCGTCTAACTCTAGGTCGAAATGCATAATAGAATATAAAATAACAAAAATGACTAAATCTAGTTGCTCGCACCCAAGTGTGACTTGGACACACAATATAAACAAAATGACAAATAAGAGAAAAAATATATGAAATAATAAAATATACTGAAAATAAATGAGCACAATCAGAATCTTTGGCAAGGTATACTTGCCTGCGGTGCGAGGAGGGCAATCCAAATGTCGCAAGCGCCAACACAAAAATCACAATTCACAGATGACTCTGGATGCTGAAACAAACATCAAAAATGTTCTCGGTGAAAAAGATATACCTAGAAAACTCATGTCCGAAAGTCAAATTCCGAAACAGGGGCAAAATCGTAATTTCGGGTCAAAACGGTGTCCGCCGTTGGACCCGCTTTGTACCGAAACACGCACTAGTATCTATGGTCTCTAAAGTCGTCAAACTACATGTTTACGAATCCGGTTTGAGGAGACGAACCCAACGGTATGTCCAATTTTGGATTCCGATGAACCGTGCACAAAATCGTCCGTTGGATCGGATCGCGGGCCCGCCAATTTTGGCGTTCTGATCAACCTCTTCAGAATCAGACCAAACTTGGCATGCAGGACCAGAATTTTGATTCGGACCTGTTGGCACAAGTTTCATCTCGATTTGACGAACGTGCACAAAGTAATTAGGAAATTTAGAAAGTGGCCGATACGACGTTCTTCGACGGATACGGGTCAAATTTGTCGCGCACATATGACCAATTTAAATTTCGTCGAAGTCCACACGTCCATAAAGTCGATATGCATCTTTTGATGCCTTCGATTTGCGACGGGGTCGTCCGGTTTGTCGGAATGGACCTCGTATCGATGGGCTTTAAGAGTTTTGAACACTAATTTTTGTTGATTTTAAAACTAATTTTTCTCCCTACATGATGAATAAAAATTAAAACCGAAAGTTGGGTTTTGTTCATGGTTAGGTGGTCTCCAGGATTGTCTACATAGGTTCCCTGAGATTCTCAATGGATTGGCTAGAATCAGCCTTCCAATTATCAATGATGAACCTATATTCTGTTCTAAAACTATAACAATTTTTCTAGATTTTTGGATTCGTTTTATTCTCGAATCAATCCAATTTGGTCTAAAGTAATTAACCGGAGTTGAAGTTGTATATATTGTGGTCGTGTAGAACCAATTGGATCAAAATTTGATAGAGAGGAGAGGGAGAAACTTTACCTAGAAAATAGCTCATCGCGGCCGACTGATACTGCTGCCACGGGTGATCGCATGGCTGTGCTGGCCGTAGGCTGCTCCTCTGACACCGTGCGCATGCAGGAGGTCGAGGCAGAGGCGAGGAAGGTTCGTCGGGGAAGGAGGGTTTCTGAATTTGTGGTATTTGCTTGCGGGTTTCCCGAATATTGGTGTTCTCGCGTGTATATACAACTCGAACGAATCTAAGAAGGATTTAAATTCAAATTCGATTTGGAGAGGATTTGGATTAATCCATTTGAGAATTAGATTACGATTTACTAGGATTTTTCGTTGGAATATTTAGGTGAAGATTTGGTTCCTATCCTGATCGAGGCCTTGCCTCTGTTCTGCGAACAAGGGTTGGCTTGGTTAGTTTAAAGAGATGAATAGTAGCGCTTGCTACTGTTCATGCAGAAATATTTTTTTTTATAACACTAGTATATATATATATATATATATATATATATATATATATATATATATATATATTGGCAAAACCTTCCCATTTTATTCCATAAGACTGAAAAGCCGAAGCTATACAAGTATACCAGAAGGCGTATACACGTATACTAACAAAAGAAGGGAAGGAAAGGAAACGATCCCGAGACGGCTAGACCGGGTAAAAGAGGGAGTTCCAGAAAACTGTCTGGACGTGGTTGCAGAGAGACCTCCTCTTACAACACTGTCTGATGGTCTCCTTAATGAGAAGGTCTGCGAAGAACCGACGACCCTCGTATCTCGCCTTGTTACGGTTCTTCTATAACACCCACGTTGCGGCCGTGACCACGACCTGGTGGCCATGGGATGCCGCTCCCCAAGCCCCAACACGCTCCTCGTACCCCCCAATCCCGAGGGGAATCCTACAACGTTGGGAGAGAAAAGTCCATACCATTGTCGAAAGATCGCCGTGGCAGAAGATGTGGACCACAGTCTCTAGTTGACGGTCGGTGCAGCATGCGCATGCGGATGCAAGGCTGTAGTCGAGTGCGGTGAGGTTATCGTCGGTGAGGAGGATCTTACGTTTCGCTCTCCAAATGATAAAGGACCACTTTTTGGGGATGCATGTCTGCAAGAACGGAGCAATGCTAGGGCAAGGTGTTGCTGGTCCATAAACCAAGTTTCTGGCCGATCTGATCGAGAAGCATCCCGAGGCGTCCTCCTGCCATTGGAACTCATCTTCGTTGGGTCCGATCGTCATCCCACCGCGACGGATGATCTCGATTGCCGCTTGGCCGACCCAGTCCCTTATTTTAGGCCAGTTCCAGTCGTTATCGATGGGATCCCACATGTCCATAATCTTGCAGTACCTGTGGGCTTCCGAGAGATTCGGGAGTAAGGTGTCTCCCGCCCATCGATCGAGGAAAGTAGATGATTCGTCGTTACCCACTATCAGTCTCATGACCGATTCTGCAAGAGAGCGGCCTTTAAGTGTACGGTACCACGCAGCAAAAGATCTGTTGCTGTAAATGGCCATCGTCGGATGAATGTGTTTGAAGTATCTAGCCTTCATGAATCTGGTCCATAAGTTCTATATGGTGCGGATCTTCCACCACAGTTTCATAGAGAAGGCTTTAATGATGTGGGACAGTTTCGTGAATCCCAGCCCTCCGTTACCAGTAGGTCGTGCCATGGTATCCCAGCTAGCCCAATGGTGTTTGTTATTTTGCCGTCACTGTGCCCCAAAAAAAGTTGCTGAAGATGCTCTCGATCGAATTGAGGACTTTCTTGGGAGGAGAGCACGCAGCTAGGGTGTAGATGGGAATCGATATGAGGACGTGCTTGATAAGGATCATTTTGTCGCCTGGGGATAGCGTGGCGTTGTGCCATCCTTCGAGTTTCTTCATGATGCGGTTGATCAACTCCTCAAAAATGCCGAAATTAGATTTCCCGTACACGAGGGGGCATCCGAGATAGTGGAAAGGCGGGTGCTTGATGGGGAATGAGGTGGAGCTGGGAAGGGTGTCAGCATGCTCTCTAGAGATCTTGTGATGAGTGGAAACGACGCTTTTATCCGGGTTGACCTTCTGGCCCGAGCATCTGGCGTATCTCTGAAGAGTGTTGTGGACCACCTCCACCGACCCTACGTCCCCGGAGGAGAAGATGAGGATTTTGTCAACAAAGGCTAGATGGGTGATAATTGGGCAGCCACTGGCAGTATGGTAGTGGTTGAAGTTGGTAGTGCCAACCATTTTGTTAAGGTTCCTGCTCAAGGCGTCGGCAGTAATGATGAAGATGGTGGATGTCAACGGATCTCCTTGCCTAACCCCACGGCTTGATTTGAAGAATCCGTCAGCCTGACCGTTGATTACCGTTGAAAACCAGGTGTTGCTGATCGATCTCCACACGATGTTGGTCCAAGTTTCGGAGAAGCCGAAAGCTCTGAAGACCCAGATCATGAATTGTCAATCCAGCCTGTCGTAAGCCTTCTCCATGTCCAATTTGATAGCGATATTACTGTCTTTAGCCGAAAACTTCATACAGGTGATCATTTCTCGAGCTAGCACAATATTATCCTGAATGTTCCTGCCGCGAACAAATCCGCTCTGCTCTTCAGAGGTAATCTTGGGAAGGAGACACGACATGCGGGAGGCAACGATCTTGGATATGATCTTGTTGGTGAAGGTGCATAGGCTGATGGGGCAAAAATTATGAAATGTCTTCGGGTTGCTTTTTTTCAGGATGAGGATCAGGTTGGTGCTCGAGATAGCTCTAGGATACCTCGATCTTTGAAAGAAGGCCGTGACTGCTTCGTGAATGTCAACCTTAATGATGTCCCATCAGGATCGAAAGAAAACCCCCGGAAACCCGTCCGGACCGGGGGGCACTATGCTCGTCGAGAGCCCATACGGTTTCTTTCACCTCTAACTCGGACGGAGGGAGCTCTAGTCGGGTGTTGTCCTCGTCATTTATGAGGTGAGGGATTCCCTCAAGGAAGGCCATGTCCCTGATCACCGTCTCCTTGAAGAAAAGTGTAGAGTAGTACTCTGCTGCCGCTGCTTGGATACTCTTGTAGTCTTTGATGATGGTCCCATTGCTGTTCATAATTTGATGCAGAGTGAGGTTCTACCTGCGACCGTTGACGCAAGTGTGAAAGTAGCTCGAGTTGTTGTCCCCCTCACTTTCCCATTTGAGCCTAGCTTTCTGTTTCCAAAAGTCAGTCTCCACTTTCAGGCGAAACTTGAGGATATCCTTGGTGAGGTTAAGAGCAGCTCTAGCTTCGGGGGATCTAATGTTCAAGAACCTGATCTCGGCAAGATTGGTGTCATCTTCTGCTTCGCGGATGGCCTGCACAATGTTACCGTATGCTTGCTTGCTCCATGCCGTAAGGGCCTTCCTCGTGGCTTTGAGCTTGTTGGCCACCCGCGTGAGTGGTTCGGCATCTTCATTGCTGTTCCAGGCCTCCGTGACGATGCCCAAGAACTGTGGATGGTGGCTCCAAAAATCCAGGAAGCGGAAGCTTTTTTTGCTAGTGCTCATGTTACTTGTAATGTCCACTAACATGGGGGCATGGTCAGACTCAGTGGCATTTAAGTGGGAGAGCTTGGAGGTGATCCCCATGTCGTGCCATTTGGCGTTGGTTAGGGCCCTGTCCAGACAGGAGTATTGGCGCCGATCTCCGTCCTGCATGTTGCACCAGGTAAAGGTGTTACCGGTAAAAAGAAGGGGGAGAGGATGGCGTTAAAAATGAAGTTGTTGAAGTCTTGCATGGGCGGGAGGGGGGAGGTCGACCGCCAGCCTTCTCATCTCTGCATGTCACTGGGTTAAAGTCCCCGATGCATAACCAGGGGAGGTTGATGTGATGGAGATGGATGTTCAGGAGATTGCTCCAAAGCTGTTTGCGCTCTGTGATGTCACAGCTGTTGTAGTCCCCTTCTCGAATTTTTTTTGAAATATTTCTTATTTATTTATTTGATTTAAATGGTAATTTTTAGATTTTTGTAAATAATTATTTAGTTAATTATTACGGTAGATGACTTTAGCCACGGTTGAGTTTTGAAGTACAAGAGGACTAGGAATCATGGCACGGGTAGTGCAGTAGCGTGCTTTGACTAGTGTTTAGCCATGGTAGAGGAATGCCAAGCCATAAGGTTGTCCTAACTAGGAAAACCAGGCCAAGTTGCGAGTTAATCCTTATAAATGGTTTAATTAGTTATTTATCAATATTTTTAACTTTTAGGAATTTCGGTTATACCAAAATAGTCCGGACTGGGCCCGAACCGAGCCCAAGCCCATGTAGGCATATAGTGAGTCCTAAGACGTCCATGTTGATATTTATTTTGAGTGTATACTTCGTATCTTAATTTAATTGGTCAATAAATTATTTTTCTAATTAATTGTTATATATATAATATCAATTTATTGATATTGATTAAATATTTATTCTTGGAAATATGATAACTATTTTTCTTAGACATACTTGTGTATTTTGGGATCTAGACTATACAGATTTTGGGTGTACAACTATTGTTCTTGTCACTAGTCCATTAACTGTTATTATAAATATTAAATATTATTTAGTTTACTTATGTAATAAATATTATTTATATGGCTTGTGCTTATATATATATATATATATATATATATATATATATATATATATACGTCTTTCTAGATATATAATATATATATATATATTTATATATATATATATTATATATCTAGAAAGACATATATATATATATATATATATATATATATATATATATATATATATATATATATATATATATATATATATATATATATATATTACACAAAATAGAGTTTCTTGGTATCATTGAATCTAAGGTGGATAATAGTCAGCTACTTCATTACCAGCTTAAGCTTGGTTTCTCTCAATCTCTATGCAATGATAGAGGTAACATATGGGTTATGGCTAAACCCACTTGTGATATATCCCTTCATGATAGTTTCGAACAAGCTTTGACAGTTTCTATGACGCATCATATACTTCCCGCTCCAGTCCTTTTTACTACGGTTCATGGAGATAATACAAAGGAATGACGTCGCATATTATGGGACAGGCTCTCACAGCTGCAGCACAACATTCAGTCACCTTGGGCTATAGGTGGTAATTTCAACGCTATTTTGCGTTCGGAGGAGAAAATAGGGGGTCGCCCTCCTGACCACCTTTCTATTGCTGAATTTGCTAACTTTTTGCTTTCTACTGGCATGGTTGAACTTCAATACTCAGGCAGCTGTTTCACATGGGTTAAATCTAAGCACGATGGTCGACGGGGTTCTCGCCTTGATCGGGTTCTTGTCGATAATGCATGGTTAGAACTGGCGCCTCTCTCTCAAGTTGAACATCTAAACCGCACTGAATCGGATCATGCACCACTACTTATCAAATTTTTATCAAATGTGGCAATGGGTAAAAAGCAGTTTCAATTTCTTGACTTTTGGGTGAATCATCCAGAGTTTCGGCCATTAATTCAACAAGCTTGGTCCTCTGTCGATCATCGTCTTGGGATCACCCGTGTGGCCCTTCGGCTCGATGCTTGCAGGAAATTTCTTTCCACTTGGAGTCGTAACACATATGGCGATATCTTCCAACAGGTTAAGCAAGCGGAGGATGAGGTTCTTTCTGCAGAAATTTTGCATGAGCAGCATAACTCGATTTTTAGTCGAGAACACCTAGCCATGGTCACTGCTAAACTCAAACAAAGAGTCAGTGTCGAGGACGCATACTGGAAGCAGAAATCCAGGATGAAATGGGATCTTGAAGGTGATAAAAATACTGCTTATTTCCATGGTTGCGTGGCGAATCGGAAGCGCTCTCTCCAGATTCACTCAATCACTACTGATGATGGGCTTCTTCTGAAAGAAAAGTCTCCGATTCATGCTTATGCTAAAGAGTTCTACTCCAGGCTTTATCAGAGGGGAGACATCCAGGAGGAGTCTACATTATTGGAGAACATTCCTGCCGTCATCACAGACGAGGAGAATGACTTGTTGATTGCAGCTCCTACATCTGACGAGCTTTTAGCAGCTATTAAATCTCTTGATCAACACAGTTCGCCAGGTCCGGATGGCTTTACTCCGCTTTTCTTTATTTCATGCTGGGATATCATTGGGGAAGACTTGACTGAGGCTATTGGGTTATTTGTCGATGGGTTCGCATTGCCTCGATCCATCACTAATACCTCATTGGTGCTAATCTCGAAGGTGAAACAACCCAAACACTTTGTTGATTATAGACCCATTAGCTTGTGCTCAGTTTTGAACAAAATCATATCCAAATTGCTATCTCGTAGATTATCACCTTTGCTGCCTCGAATTATTTCGCCCGAACAAAGCGGATTTGTTCCTGGTAGAGAGATTGTTGACAATATTCTTCTAGCACAAGAGATGATGGCTAAGATGAACAAGAAGCATAGAGGAGGCAATGTAGCTATTAAGCTTGACATGATGAAGGCCTATGACAGAGTTGATTGGAGATTCATGCTGAAGGTTCTTCGTAAATTCGGTTTTCACAACAAATGGGTGGACATGATGCTTAGAATTGTTAACAACATTTGGTATTCTCCATTGATCAATGGTGAGTCGATCGAATACTTTCAGGCCTTCCGGGGTGTTCGACAGGGGGATCCCCTATCCCCAGCTTTGTTCATCATTACAGCGGAGGTTCTCTCGCGTAGCCTGAAGCTGCTTCCTGATACTGAGGGTTTTACCTCATTTATTTCTCCTCGTGGTTGCCCCCCTATCACTCATTTGGCATATGCAGATGACTTACTTCTATTTTCAGCCGGAGATTTGCGTTCAATTACTAAAGTTTCTGATCTTCTTGCACAATATGAGGCCGTATCGGGCCAACTGATCAACAAGACCAAGTCTTCTATATTCATGTCTCCGAACGTTCTTTAGGAACGTGGATCTGAGTTAGCTCGTAGAACGGGTTTTTCAATTGGCTCCCCTCCTCTTACGTATCTTGGATGTCCACTAATGGCTGGCCAGCGCAATGGTGGCATGTATGAGGACCTCCTGGCTCGAATTCGCAGTAAACTTGAAGGCTGGCACAACAAAATCCTGTCTCCTGGAGGTAAACTTTTCTTGATTAAATCAGTACTAACGTCCATTCCTATGTATACGTTAGCAGCTTGTAACCTGCCTCTAGCGGTGTTACATCGCATGGAGAGTATGTTCTCCAGCTTTTTCTGGGGAGCTCAGGAGGGGGTTAACAAAAGAACTTGGCTCGGTTGGGATCGAATGGCTAGAACAAAGCAGGAAGGAGGACTGGGAATCAAGAGATTGGATGAGATGATGCAAGCTTTTACAATTAAGCTTTGGTGGAAGTTCTTGACTCAAGACAGCTTATGGACCAGTTTTTTCAATATCAAATATTGTTCGAACACTCATCCGTTGGACGCAGCTATCACTTCCAATGCTTCTCATGTGTGGAAGAGGTTGTTAACTAGAAGAGACATGGCACAACAGCATATTGAGCCCATTAATGAAGCATGGAGATGGGGTCGAACTCATTCTGGTCAGTTCACTTTGTCATCTGCTTGGGAGGTGGCTAGGATTCATAGGCCAATCCTAACAGATTTTACACACATTTGGGGTACATGTATTCCTATCAAATGGTCAATACTTCTATGGAGGATTCTGCATAACAAATTGCCTACGGATGATAATATTGTTCGACTTGGATACAGTTTGGCTTCGAAGTGTCACTGTTGCACCAAGAATGAGGTAGAGACTTTGGATCATCTGATGCACCATGGCGAGTTGGCTACAGGAGTATGGGGAGCAGTCCAAATAGCTTATAAGGTTCGTTCTAGAGGAAGAACCTTAATTGAACGACTTCGAGACTGGTGGAGGAAGAGAAACAAACACAGAAAAGGTATAGTTGCAGCGACTGTTCTCTGGGTCATGTGGAAAGATCGGAACAAATGGAGATATGAAAATCACTCATATTCTATGGACAAGTTGATAGCAGAAGTTCATCGGCAAGTAGGGAAAGCTACAATCAAATGTAGACACAAGTAGTGTCCTTTTGTATCGTTTTTAGACGTTGCTCAATAAAAGTTTTAGTTTTGAAAAAATATATATATATATATATATATATATATATATATATATAATTTTTTTTAAAGGAAAGAGGAATTTTATTGAAAAAGGAGACACAAACCGAGCAATACAACCGGATCGGAGCCAAACCACAAAAGGGCTCTGAAGAAGAGGTTGAAAAAAGCAACCACAAACGAAAATTCAAAATTCAAAATTTTGAAAACAAAATTCGAATTTCAAAATTTTGAAAACAAAATTCGAATTTCAAAATTTCGAAACCAAAAAAAATAAACAAAAGCTCTGAACCCAACGGTAGCGCGTGGCCCGAGGAACTGCACACCGCTCGAGGGCACGCTGCCCGAAGGAGAGCACACGGCCCGAGGGGTGGCACGCAGAAAGAGGAGACCCCTACGAGCCGGGCCTGAGCCCGTCGCACGCGAACCGAAAAAGGAGAGGAAGGGGTGTCGTCGCCGACCAGGGGGGATGTGGCGAAGCCGCCGCCGGGGGAAGGAGTGACGCCACCGCCTGAAGAAGGCGCACTGCCAGGGAGCCCAAGGAGCGGAGGGGTCCACCAGGGCTCGACCCTTCGATGTGAGCGTTGGAGGGCGCACAACCCGAGGCAGGCCAGCGCGAGAGGGAGGTGGCGACTCCGGAGGGGGATTACGGCACGGGGTCGCCGGAAGGGAGGGCTCGGCCGGAAGGGGAGGGCTCAGCCTCGCGAAAGGGAGCGTAGGGCGCGTAGCGGGGGTGCCGGGACCCGAACCGACGGGGGGAGGAAGAGCCGCGGGGGTCGTTACTGCCAGGGGGAGGGCAACGGCCGCAGCGGCACCAAGACGAAGCGATAGGGAGACCCGAACCGCCGGGGACGGAAGGGGCCCTGTAGGGGGCAACCGAGGGGGAGGAGAAGGGGATCCAGTTACACTGCAGAGGGGGCGGCGCCGGGAGGAAGGCCGCTTCCAAGGCGGGGGGGGCACGTCGGGAAGGACGACAGGTGGGGAGGGCGCCGTGAGGAAGAGAGCGGGGGGGGGTGGAGGGAGACTGCTGCGGAGGCTAAGGGAGGCAGCTCGCAGGGAGAAAGCGCCGGGTGATCGACCGCAGCTGAGGAGGGGAGCGACGGCTCAGAGGAAGGGATCGCTGGGGGGAGGGGGGTGCCGGGCCAAGGGGAGGGGGTGGCACGGGGGGAGAAGCGGCTTGAGCAGGAGGGGGGACGAGAGAAGACCCAGGCGGAGGACCGATAGGGGTTTCGGGCGGGGCGGCGCAAGGGGCCGGGGAAGAGCCAAGAAGAGGAGGATCCATGGCAGCCGCTGGCAGAGGCCCAGAGGGACGCCTCCGGGAGAGGGGGACGGGAGGTGGTGTCGCGGTCGGGAGAGGGAGCGGCACAACCGCTGATACGGCGGCCGAAGAAGACGGGAGCCGGAGAGAGGCAGCTCCGCCACCTTGGCGACGAGGGTGCCAGGCGGGGGGCCGAGGAGGAAAGGAGCCGGGGGTGCTCGTTGGCGCCGAGCACGGCGACGCCTACGACGCCCAGGGTGGCGACTGCGTCGAGGACGGGAGAGGAAGGGGGAGAGCCTGCCGTACGTCGAATAGACGCCGGCCGTGGAGGAACTCCACTGGAGGAGCGACCGGGGGAGGCCTGGCCAACCGAAAAGAAAGGGGAGGCCAATGGGGGAGTGGATCTCACGGCGGCGGGGGGGGGGGGGGGGGGGGGGCGGGGGGGGGGGGGGTGTTGGGGATTCTCGAGGAGCGGGGGAGCTCCTTCCAGAGGAAGCCAAACCCCATATATATATATATATATATATATATATATATATAGTTGTATTAATGTTAATATAGAAAAAAAGAATAAAAAGAGATAACAGAAAACCCAATCCCAGCCCAGCTGAATCGGGCCAGGCCCAGCCTCAGCCAGGGGCCCGACACAAATGGTTCCCCCGTACTATAGCAAAAAACCCACACAAAATCCCAGCCCGCCCAAGCAGTCGGCCCACCCCAGGCCTTCAAACCCCCAGCCCTGTTTCCCAGTGCAAACCAAACTCCCCAAATAACACAAACCCGACCGAGCAGCGATATATATATATATATATACACGTATGTATCGCGAGAGTTTCTCACGAAAACCCTAAACAAAACCCACGTGCACCACCCTCGAGGCTGGACGACCCTCCCTGACCCGGCATGCCACCGCACGAGTCATCGGACGATGGCCAGAGAACCTCGTGCGCACACAAACCGAGCACAGCCACAGCAGTGAATGGTAAGAGTCGCCGCGAGTTTGTGACGCGATATCTCCCTCGTCGCTCCACCAAATCACGAACGAATTTTTTGGGTACGTACCTAACATAACCCTCTTCAACTCTGTTCTTCTAGTTAATAAGTAGATGGCTTCTATTGTTCGAAAAATTGACTCAAAGTCGATGAAAATACTGTCGAAGCAGGACACATGAACCAGTACAACCACTCTAGTTCGCGGTCAGTTTTCGCCCAAACCATACATGATTTTGAAAATATATTTGAAGGCATTTATTGACAACATGTAGAACATAAAAACCCTACTTTTAGTTTTTGTTTTAGTTCCTTAAACGGTGACAGAAATCTGCTTGAAAAGCAGGAAAAATATGTTTCGAAAACTAAAAATTTGTCCGATACGACGTGCGTCCCGCCAAACCGGGCGACGTGGTCGCACACTGTAAGCATCAAAAGGTACGTATGGATATTGCGGACGTGTGGGCTTTGACGGAATTCAAATTGGTTGCGTGTGCGCGACAAATTTGATGCGTATCCGTCGAAATTTACCGTATCGGCCTCTGTGCAAATTTCCTAATTAGTTTGTGCACGTTCGTCAGATCGAGACGAAACTTGTTCCAATAGGACCATATCTTTTTTCTGGTCCTGCATGCCAAGTTTGGTCCGATTCTGAGATAGTTGATCGGAACGCCGTTTTGTGGGCCCCACGATCCGATTCAACGGGCAATTTTGTGCACGGCCTACCAGAATCGATAATTGTACATACCATTGGGTTCGTATCATCAAAACAAATATGTAGACATATAGTTTGACCACTTTAGAGACCATTGACTCTGGCATCCTTTTTGGTGCAAAGCAGGTCCAACGGTAGACACCGTTTTGGCCTGAAATGACCGTTTTGCCCATGTATCCAGAATTGGACTTAAGGACAGTCAATCATAGCTAATTGGACTATTCTGAGAATGTTGGCAATGTTTGTTTCAGCTTTTGGAGACAATTGTAATGATTTGGACCTTATGGCTTAGCAGTTGACTATTGTTTGCAAAAATAAAAGTTGATCTTTATTTCACAAACTTTGTAAGAAGATTACAAGAATTCTGGGAAAGTACAACTATTGGAATCCGATCTGAATGACGATCGCTTTATCCCTTGGATGAAGTGAACTTTGAAGACGGTAGCCTCTGAAGATTGCAGCAGCACTTTGGCAAGAACTCCTGATCTCTGGTGATGATTTGAATGTGTGTGATAATGAAGACTTGAAACTCTATTTATAGAGTTCTGGAAATAACTAACTTTTAGTTATTCTGAGTTGTGCAGGATGGATTACGTAGACTTTGGATTGCGCAAGCAATGAACTGCGCAGGCAGTTACTCGATCGTGGACCACCTGTATGTGACGCGTGGCATTGTTTGATTGAAATACGCTTGGTCGTGTACAGACGGTTGCCACATGGTGAGTAATTGATCGCATGTAGGCCACATGTACATTGTCAGTTATCTTGATGGAGTGCGCCACCTGAATTTTGCTGGCTTTTGATTGCGCTGGGATGGACCGCGCTGCAGAGAGTCTGGCAGATTGCGCTGCATGTACAGCTGTCCTCGAGCGCTGTGCTGCACGATAAACGAACAGTTTTCCTCGTTCTCTGAGCTGTCAGCTATCAGAAGATCTGATTCTCTGTCAGATAATGATGACGAGGCCACGTCAGCTTGTGCACTTGAATGAGTGCGCAGTTCAGCCTGTACAATTGAGTTGTTGCGCAATCTGTCTCCTGCGCAGTTCACTTGAAGGATGCAGAATTTGATTTTCATGACTTCTTTGATGGGTGCAACTTGATTTAGGACCTACAAGACCCCCTTCAAAGTTTTCGAAGTTTGAAAATAGTTAAAGCTTCGAAATACTTTGAATTTTGATTTTAAAATCAAGTTACGCAAGTAATGCTCTGTCTGTACAATTGGAGGAGTCAGCTCCCATTTCTTCGACGTAATCTGAGGCGACCGTTACTCTCGAAAAACTATAAATAGTTCTCCTTCTTCCTTCTGTCATTCTTTACTTGTTTTTACTTTGTTTAAGAGAGAAAAATTCCCGAGCCCTACTCCGACTCTTTTTCTTCTTCTCCGTCGACTTCGAATGGCTCCGAAGCGTTCCGTCGCCGACAAGGGCAAAGCCCCCGCCGAGTCTTCGACTCGGGCTGCGCCGTACATTTACGACACGAAGTTGGTCACCCCGCACTGCAAGGTAGTCGTTCGATCAAAAACCCTTTTTAGGGTTCTTCGACATGATTGAATCTTCAAACCTCTCTTTTTAGAGATTTGGTTATATTGCGCTGCCCTGTTTAGGGTTTCGGTTGCACAAATCCAATAGTTTTTATTTTTATGAAAACTATTTTCTTGCACAATAGGTGGAAAGCGCTGGCAAATGTTCAGCGCAATCTGCTGATTTGCGCAAGGCTGTCCAGCACAAACTGATGCTTTGCGCAAGTTATTCAGCGCAATCTGATGGCTTGCACAAGTGGATGAGTTGGTACAACTGGACAGTTTGTGCATAGAAGCTGTTGTTGCGCAATCTGATGTTTTACAGACAGCACAATTTGATGCTTGCGTAATTTGTTGATTTTTTTGGACATAATCTTTGATTTTGGCATGTACTGAATTCTATCTTTCTGTTTGATGCAGTTAACATCAGAGAAGACCCAGATTATGAAATCTTTGCAGGGACCCTTGCTGAACCAGAGTTTAAGGAAGATTTGTCCCATGTAATATTTCTCCAATATGCTCTGCCATCATCCCGTCAAGTCATCTTAGTAGCACAGAATAACAAAACTTTATTGAGTCTGATGAATGGGCAGCCTCTGCAGACTGCCGATGCCATTACTCATAAGAAACCCTTGTTTCTATTTGGTGAGGCTATTGATAAGAGTTCTCAGCCGAGACCTCGTGTTGAGCAGAGACTCTTCCAGAGAAAAGAATACTGTTGCCAGATATTGCCAGATGCCTCCCTCTATCCCGCTATGCCCATGCGAGCCATCCCAGGAGGATGGACTGGGATATTACCCCTCTCCAGCAAGCAAGAACAGGAAATATTTTTGTAAAAAAAGGACCGAATAGCAGGGATATATTCTATAGCTCCTCTGAGTGTCACAGCTCCTTGCTCAGAGGATTGAATCCTGGTTGCATCCCTCCGGAGAACTCCTCCTTACTGCTGCCAGTTAGAACACCGATCTTCGCAAATAAATTTGCAAAGGCTGAGGGAAGATACCCGGATCAAGACATCTGGTTGACAGGTCTGGTGAACCCAGACAACAAAAGATGGAACTGCATAACCAATTGGATATTGGTTCAGTTCGAAAAAAAGCTCAAAGAGATTGAGCTGTATCAAGCGGTATACTCTACTGTATATGGATTCCATCCCAACCCTCATCCGTTTCTCGCCTTGGCAGAGAGGTACAATTTTAGGACAGGGACATTCATGACACCCCACGGGGAGATTGGACTAGCCCTTCATAAGATGAAATATATCTCGAGCTTACCAATGGGAGACTTCCCCTACGAAGAATTTGTTCCAACAAATGACGAGTTAGACCGACTTCGTCGAGAAAATGCTGAGATGGTGGCCGTTTTTGAAGAACTACTATGCCACTATAAAATTTGCTCCATGTATTATAAGAGTGGTTCTTCCGGCACTTGTTACTCGTCAAAGTGGTTGCCCTATCTTTTCCTTAATCACATCATCGAGAAGAAGACTAAGGATCACGATACGTGCAACCCTACCTTCTTCAAACCACTCAGCCACAGTGAGGTGATAGGATTGATGGAAGAAAACAAAGAAATGGACATCAAGGTTGATGACGAACTTCATTACCCTCAATTCAAGACCGGGGATTTTATTGAGAGTTTTATGAGAATGGGCCATAGGCCCATGTCAAAGGAAGCCCAGCTGGCAGGTTTTCTCATATATTGGCTCCGACGCTTCATCGTACCTGGAGCGAGCACCGTAGATCGCTTCCATCGTGTCGTGCTCTTTGCTGCTGTCTGGTTAGTCTTTGGCTACCGGATGGATCTGCTGTCGGTGATGACCTGCAGAGTGAACGTGGGTCTTCGTCTTTATGTTGAATCTATGTCCAAATGGAAAGGTGAGAAGGGGAACTTCCTTCGGCTGGAGCTGCCCTACAATTATTTGTTCGGATGGTTACTTCTGCACCATCCGTCATTGATGAACCCTGATATGGGGGCAGTCGGCGGTAGCTATCTGCGGAGATTCTCCCAGGGTAAATGGATATACACCAGTCTGAAAGATTGCAGACGGGCTTTGAATCTTGGAAAGGGGTGGAATTTCTACTGTGTTCCCCCTCCAACCGGCTATGAACATATGTCAACAAATCTAGTCGATCTTAGGAGGAAGCCGTTGGGTCGAGCAGCATTTGATTGGCTGAGGACGATTAGGCCGTCGCACTTGGTTTATAGATTTGAAGATGAATGTTACGTAGAACCATATCTTCCCAGCCGCTTTGTCCGTCAATTCGGCTACGACCAATTCCACGTAGGCAATACTATAACTTGTATGCAAGGAAAGGGTTATCTGATTGATGGTGCCAGGGCCTGGGCTTATTATAACGCTCGAGACACAAGAACAGTGTTCTCGATGCCGACCAAGAGTGATTACGACCCCCGGATGTTATACATATATTTGCTTTTTTATATAGCAGCGAATACGTTCGCCGAGAACTTCAGCCTTGTAGATAGCTTCGCGACAGCGACGCGATTGAAGAAGGGAGCAACCGTTATGCTAGCTCCAGGTAATGACGACAAGCATGAGCCGGTGGACGACCCATTGGAAGCCTCAAAGGAAGCTAACTTTCCTGAGGAGGTCAATGAACCACTGCGAATTTCCTTGAAAGTGGTCAAATCTCCAACCAAGGAGAGAAAGAAAAGGATTAATGAACCTTCTTCTCCGGTTGCAAAGAAGAAACTTATCCTGGATCCATCAGAGAAGGTCACCACCAGGTCACAGTCTCGGCAACTGGCCGAGTCGACCCAAAGAGAAGAAGCGACTACACCGACTTATCTTCCAAGGAAGGTCGATGTAGTAGATGTAGAGAGTCCAGAAAGACCTCTACATAGAAAAAAACTGACCTCCAGAAGAAGAAAGAGGGTGGTCACTCCTCCGAGACAAATCTTGTCCTCGGTGGTGGCTAGTGCTATTGCTGGAATCACCATGTCATCCCCTACACCTGCCCCCGAGACTAGGCAGGAAACTCCTAGTCTAGAGCAGAGGGACGAGGTTGAGCAGAGAGATGAGGCTGAAGCTGAGCAAAGGGATGAGGCTGAAGCTGAGCAGAGGGATGATGAAGTTTTACGATCTTCTTCTCTTGCGGTGGAAACTACCCAGCTTCCTGCTACACCAGGAACACTCCGTGAAGAAGAAGATCGTTTAATGATTGAAGCTCTAAATGATTGCGACTTCGGTCTGCAGGATGATGTCGATCAAGCCGCCGTCGCAACTGCCAGCGAGGAAGCACCAGAAGATAGTATAAGCAATGAAGATACATCAACAGAAGCTATTGATGATACTTTACATCCAGAAGAGGACACTGATGTCCATATATCTCCCGAAGCCGTTGATGACACACTGGATCCTGAAAAGGATGCTGAGGTGCGTGTGTCTCCAGAAAAGATTGCGGGTGAGGAAGTAGCACCGGAGGAAACTACTACCGCTGATCCCAAAGGTATTGAGTGAAATTATCAATCTTCTTTTCATAGATTAAATGACTGACATCTCTATTTTTAATCCATGCAGAAATTGAATCATCTCCAATTCCTCCTCCATGCACAGATATAGTACCAATAGCGGCAATAGCTAGTAGTAGCCGACCTTTTTCGGGTGGCTCCGAGGCGGGCAGTAGCCAGGCAGTGATGTCTGAGGCTACTTCTGCTAGATTGGAACCTGCGCCAACAGATGACAGACTTGTCGCTGGGGCAAGTCATGGTAAGATTGCCTTTTACTTTTGATCTTTTTCAATTAGTTGCTAATGACAACAACAATCAATGATAAGATTCATTTGATTTTGCAGAAGAACATCTGGGAGGGGCAGCCAGCTCTACGATGGCTCCTCTGTCCAGAGAACCCTCCATTCATATGCAAAAAGTTGTACATCTATCTCCGGCACCTGCTGCTTCATCGTCAATGGGAGTAGCCGCGACACCTGGTACCCTGGCTACTAATCAATTTATCATAAACTCCTTCACCAAACTCTTCTTTAATTCGTTAGGACCCTTAGTAGATAGGGTGATAGAAAAAAAAGAGGATGGTTTTTCCACAGTTAGAGGTCCAACCTCTTATCTGGTCAATGCCATTCGCAATCAAGGCGACGAAGCTCAGGCTGTTTTTTTTGATCATATATATACTAGATGAGCTGGAAGCGTCAGTCGGGACCTACAAAGAGCTTAATAGGGGAGAGGTGGAACCCTTGGTGCAGGCTGAATTTGAAAAGATGTCTCAAGAGGCTGCGGTTGAGAAAGTTAATTTTCAAGTTCTCTTGGATACTTTCACTACCAAGTCTGCTGAGTATAATGCCCAAGTGGAAACAGTGGCATCTGTTGCTGAAGAGAAGAAAAGGAAAGTTGCTGAGCTGCGAGCAGAATCTGCCCGACTTCAAGAAGAGCTGAGACTTGTCCAGCTTACTCTGAAGAATGAGGCCACAGAACATCAGGCTACAGTTCAACAACTGAATGCTCTGACTCAGGAAAGAGATGAGTATGTCGCAACTCATCAGGCTGAAATCTTTCGTAAATTAGTAACCATGCCATCTTTTGACGATAAGTCTGGGATGGAGGAAGCTAGGAAGCGAGTGATGGAATCTCGTGAGGAGCGGCTGCAATCTTTAAAGCAGCAGATGACCAGCTTAATGACTCCGCCAGCAGAATGAGAAAGACTTTTTGTATCTTCTTGTTTTGTGATATGTATTTTTGTAATGTCTTTCAATTTTGATCAATAAAAAGACATTTTCTTTGTGGATCTATTATTTATTGCATATCTTATTCAGATATAAATAATAGCGATAGAAAATATATTCAGAGGTGCAGGACATGATATACTTCTTATTTTTTAGAAAATAATTATATTCATTATATCTGCTCAGAGGTAATGTATACATGACAGAATATAATTTATTGAATATCATTATTTCAGTAAACAATTTAATCGAAGATGACAAGTTGCTAATGTGGAAAAATAAATGAATGAACGAAAATGAATCGTCAAAATGTGTGAACGAACTGAATCGTCGAGATAAACGGAGGAACCGTCCAATGAATTGAATGAACGAGTGAACCGTCGGATTGATGGAATGAACGAGTGAACCGTCAGATGAATATGATGAACGGGTGAACCGTCAGATAAATGAACGGGTACACCATCGAATGGATTAAATAAACGGGTGAACCGTCAGATTGATGTAATGAACGGGTGAACCGTCGAATGGATTGAATGATCGGGTGAACCGTCTGATTGATGTGATGAACAGGTGAACCGTCAAATGAATGTAATGAACGGGTGAACCGTCGAATGAATGTGATAAACGAGTGAACTGTCAAATGAATTGAATGAACGGGTAAACCGTCAGATTGATGTAATGAACGGGTGAACCGTCAGATTGATTGAATAAACGAGTGAACCGTCAGATTGATTGAATGAACGGGTGAACCGTCAGATTGATGTGATGAACGGATGAACCGTCAAATAGATTGAATGAACGGGTGAACCGTCAGATTGATGTAATGAACGGGTGAACCGTCGAATGGATGTGTCGCTTCGTTGTTTTCAAGAATCTCTGTCTATAAATAGAACAGAAATTTAGATGGAACGATCACTTTCACTTTTCAACATAAAAATGTCGTCAGGAGATGCATCCAAGAAGGCTGAGGTTGCCTCGAAGGTTGAACGCTCGGAGGAACGTCCTGCCGAACCGACCCAGTCGAAACAGACAGAGGCGGGCGAAGGTTCGTCTGCACCAAAGCCGCCAAGGGACATCTTAGATTTCCTTCTTGAACCAGGAAAGACAGAGGAAGAAGAGGCCATGAGGATGGCTGCTTGTAAGTTCCTGGTGGGTTCGAGCAAGGATGTTCTCAGTTCTTCTGCCGACCATGTCTTTGATAAGGACGGCAGTGGCCCTCGTCCCAATTTTAAGAAGGATGATAGTGACCTTCCTTGATATCATGTACTATCATTCATGATGAAATAAAATTAAATTTTATTTATGAACTTGTATGATGATTACAAGCATTCTCTTTTACATTTATACATAATACTTTTTGAGAAATTTGCCATTGATGGGCATCATTACAACTCGACCATCCAGTTCTGTGAGTTGATAGGCTCCATTTGAGAAGACTTTGCTCACGATATATGGCCCTTCCCACTTTGCATCGAATTTGCCCTTGCTCGAGTGAGTCATAGTCATGGGACGTCTGACTGTTAGAACGAGCTCTCCTTTCTGAAAGGCTCTAACTTTAACTTTGCGGTTGAAAGTCTTCGAGATGCGGGCTTGGTATAACTCAATATGCTGTTGAGCCACTAACCGCTTCTCATCAAGCGCTTCTAATTCTTGGAGTCGAAGAAGGTCGTTGTTCTCTGTAGTGAGCTCGTTGGCGATGGCAATCCTTAAGAACGGAATTTGAAGTTCCAAGGATAGAACTGCTTCACAGCCGTATACCAAAGAGAAGGGTGTACAGCCTGTGGGGTTGCAGACCGTAGTACGGTAAGCCCATAGACATTCTCCAAGCTTTTCACTCCAGTTCCGTTTGTTAGTAGATACAAACTTCTTGAGAAGCTTGATAATAGTTTTGTTGAAGGCTTCGGCCAAGCCATTAGCAGCAGAATTGTAGGCTGTCGAAGCGACATTGTCAATCCGGTGATCATCGCAGAACCTTATGAATTTTTGACTGATGAACTGTGGTCCATTGTCATGAATGATCCTTTGAGGCACACCGAATCTATTGATGACATGATGTTTGACGAAGTTGATGACGATGCTGGTTTTGACTTCAGCCAGAGGGATAGCTTCAGCCCATTTGGAGAAGTAGTCGGTTATTGCTAGTATGAACCGATGTCCTCTCGAAGAAGGAGGATTGATGGGACCTATAATGTCCATGCCCCAAGCTTCGAAAGGCCAGGAAGCTGCAGTCGGATGCAGAAATTCCGACGGTTGATGGATGAAGTCTGCATGGATCTGACAAGCTCGACATTTCCTTGCATATTCGATGGCATCTGATACCATAGAGGGCCAGTAGTAACCCATACGTCGGATGCGATCCTGTAGCTTAGGACCGGATTGATGTGCTCCGCAGACGCCATCATGAGCTTCGCGCAATACTTGCTTTGCTTCATCACCGGCGAGACAGCGCAGAAGAAGACCGTAATAAGTCCGCCAATAGAGAGTCTTGGTGATTTGATTGTAGTAGAACCGAAGAGATCGTCGACGAATACTCGTGGCCTCTTTGGGATCTTCGGGGAGTATGTCATGAACTATAAAGTCGATGAAAGGAGCTCTCCAATCTTCATCGATAACATTGGCTTCAGTAAGATTACTGAACTCAATATTATGATTGTTTTCAATGCAAAACAATTCTCGATTAGAGATAACCACCACTTGCTGTCTTTTAATAGGGATGGCTAAGACTGCTGCAAGATTAGCCAAGGCATCTGCTTCAGTATTGCAAGCTCGTCGAACATATTCGATGAATAAGGCTTTGAATGATGTAGCCATGTTGATTGCCGCTTCATAGTAAGGCACTAAATCTTGATGGCGAACTTCATAGGTTCCTCTAACCTGGTTAATGACCAGCTTAGAGTCACCGTAGACTTCAAGATATTCGATGTCCAATTGTTTAGCTAATTGAAGACCAATGAGTAGAGCATTATATTCTGCCACGTTATTGGAACAAGGTTTATCTAAAGAGTAGGCTCTTTGAATAGTTGACCCGTCTGGAGAAACAAAAACAACTCCAACTCCTGCGACAATGGCACCATTGGGTCCAATCCTGGATGCACCGTCAAAGAACATACGCCAAGTAGGAAATTCTTCAGAGATTGTATTAGATTCCAATGTCTCGTCTGGAATTTCATCATATAGTTTGGATGTCTCTGGTACAGGATGAGCTGCTAAGAAATCCGCCAGCGCTTGACCTTTGACAGACTTTTGTGGAACATATACCATGTCATATTGGGCTAGCAAAATGGCCCATGTAACTAGCCGAGAATTGAGTGTGCTAGGCTTTTTCATCAGTACCCGAAGAGGATTAACTCGGGATATGACATGAATAGTTTGGCCAATGATGTAATGCCGAGTCTTTTGAACAGCAAACATAAGAGCTAGACATTCTTTTTCGACCGGACTATAACGGTATTCAGCACCAATCATAGTACGACTGAGATAGTAGATGGCTTGTTCATGGCCTTCTTTGTTCTTTTGGGCAAGTAAAGCACCCAATGAATGATCCATAGCACGGACATACATTAAGAATGGTATGTCTGAGATTGGTGGCACCAAGACTGGTGGGTTCATAAGATATCGCTTTATGTCATCAAATGCTCGCTGACATTCTTCAGTCCAAATAAAAGATACACCCTTCTTCATTAGCTGAGTAAATGGTCTGCAGCGTCCAGACAGATTCGAAATGAACCTCCTGATGTAAGCAAGTCGACCCTGGAATCCTCGTAGCTCTTTTAGGTTGCGTGGAGGACGCATCTCTTGAATGGCATTGATCTTCTCGGGATCCACGTGTATACCCTTAGAGGTAATGACGAAGCCGAGAAATTTGCCACTAGAGACACCCAAGAATGACTTGGTGGGATTTATTTTGAGTTGATGTTGGCGCATCAGATTGAAGATTGTTCTTAAGTCTTGGATGTGATCTTCCTTCAGATGACTTTTGACAGCAATATTGTCGACGTAGCATTCGACAGTCTTGCGAAGATGATCTCGAAAGATGGTACTCATAGCTCGTTGGTAAGTTGCACCCGCGTTCTTGAGACCAAATGGCATTACAGTATAGCAATAGACTCCGTGAGGAGTGCGGAAAGAAATATGTTTTTCATCTTCAGGATTCATCCGAATCTGATTATATACAGAGAATCCATCCATGAAAGATATTCTTTCGAACACACAGGTGTTGTCAATCATAACATCCGTGATAGGGAGAGAAAATTCATCTTTTGGACATGCTTCATTAAGATCCCGAAAGTCGATGCAAACTCGAACTTTTTCGGTTTTCTTCAGAACTGGAATGACATTGGCTACCCAATCTGGATGTTGTTCTTCTCGGATAAAGCCACAAGCGATGAGCTTTTTAACTTCGTCGTTGATTGCGTCCATCATTTCTGGCTTGAAATGTCGTTGTTGCTGTTTGACTGGTTTTGCATTAGGCAAGATATTCAATTTGTGAGTAGCCACTTTGGGATCTAGACCTGGCATGTCTTCATAGCTCCAGGCAAAGACATCGATGTATTCTTGGATAAAAAGAATTAATTCTTGCTTATCTGCCTCTGGAAGGTTCTTGCTGATGAATATTGGACGAGGTGACCCGCTCTCTCCTACATCAATTTGAACTAATTGATCTTCGGTAGGAGGTTCCCTTTGTTCGAATCGGAGTTCCCATTGGGTATCCATTCGTTGAGCCCAAGGATCTGTTTCGGGGTTTTCTTCAATATCTTCGTTATAGCCTTCTGGAAGTTCGACGGAAACCATGTTGGAAGATACGATCAGCCGATGAACCTGACCAATGCTGGTGTCAGAATCCCATGATCTAGAATCAGAAGAGTTAGAGCGCTCCTCACTATCGGATTCGGAGACTGCTGGGGATAATACTGGAGGAGAAGCATATCCGAGACCTCTTTTGGTCCTGCTGTGATACATCTCTGACTTTTCTTTCGGAACAGTTGTACAGATAGGAGTTCTTCTACCCTTACCGTAGTTAAGGCCATTCTTGAAGTCATAACCCATCTTTCGGATGATGTCTTTTGATTGTTGACTGTAACAACGAAGTTGGATATACCCCGTGTCGTTACTTTTGCTATCATCCATATAACTGAACTCTTGCTCCGGTCTTTTATTAAAAAATATTGGACTCTCGCCTCTCTTTCGAGCGGAAACAATACGATATGAGTCGTTTGGATGTTCGAGTGAGACTTCCGTTTGAAGAGACTGTACAACTCCCAATGTAAATGACTGAAAGCTATCTAACATATCTAAATAGCACTTAGCATGATAAATGACATCGGTATACTGGAAAGGAGATGCTTTTTCATTGATTTGTACATCTGTATTTACAACAGGACCTTTAGCCTTAGCAGGCTTGGTCAGATTGATTACAAGAGGGGAAGAAGAAGAACGTGGAGGAGGATTGGACTTGTTACGACGGAGGTCGATAACAAGCGACTCAGAGGGGGTGAGCTCCCTTTTGTCCTTGTTTTGAGTTAAATCAATAACAAGTGGCTCAGAAGAGGTGAGCTGCCTTTTTTCCTTGTTACGACGTAAGTCGATAACAAGTGGCTCAGAAGAGGTGAGCTCCCTTTGATCTTGACCTCCATCAGTTGGTTGCTTCTGGACTGGCAAGTGAATAGCCAATGGTTTAGAGGATTGAGGACGAGAAACACGCCCTTTGACAGGTATGATGAGGGTGTCATTGGGCACTGCTTCTTGTTCTTCTTCAGTATCCAGAGACAGTACTACTTTCATGAACTCATCCTTGTACATACGAGCATCGTTGCAATATGCTTCGACACCTTTGAAAGGATAGAGATCAGCAACCTCCTTTTGAATCTCTCCATTGTCATCGACATATTTGAAGCATTGATGGAGAGTCGAAGGAACAATGTTATGTTCATGCAGGAATGGTGTCCCCAACAGAGCATTGTAAGAACAACCATAGTTGTCAATGATGTAGAAGGTCACCTTTGTACGAAGATTGCCTATTTGGAGTTTTAGGCGAATCTTGCCCAGAGGTTCACTTCTTCCTTGATTGAACCCAAGGATGGTGGTGATTGTACTGGAAAGACTATGCACTGGGATCTTCAGTGCATCTAACATTGTCTTCGGCATGATGCTGAGGGCAGACCCTGGATCTATCAGAATACGATCGACTTTCATCGAGTCGACATATCCTGTATAGTATAGAGGACGGTCATGCCTATTGTCTTCCATCAGCATGTCATCCTGTGTAAAGGTAATGTTTGGAATTAATTCCAACACACTATGACAATGGAGGCAAAAGACAGACTCTGCCTTCGGCTTCTTCAGAAGGGCTAGACAAGTTTCTGCCTGCATGAGAGCTTCACTCAGAGTTTTCCAAGTCTCTTTGGAGAGGCGCAAGAGCTCGAAGATTGACAGCCTGGCCGGTGTATTGGCTAACTGAGCCAAGATATCGAAGTTGTAAGGCTTTTTAAGTCCAGAAGGAGATGCCTTTTTCAAAGGCTTGTCGAAATAGACTTATTGTTTGCCTTTGTCAGCTACCGCCGGCTTGAAGGGAATGGGTACTACAATCGGTGAGGATGCAGAAGGGATGTCTTCAGTGGAAGCAGGTTGCACTGGAGTGGATTCAGAAGAAGAAGCAGGATTTTTTTGAGTCTCGAGAACTTCTCGTAAGTAAACTTTCCCTGACCTGGTGCCCAGTAAGATCTCTTCTTCAACTATAGGGTCAAAAGACACCATATTACAGATCTTTGTTTTGCCCTTGGAGCGGTCTTTCTTCTTGGAGGAAGAGGAAACTTCGAACTCCGAAGCAAGATCAGGGTGAATCCACATAATCTCGCCATTGTCAAGAGACAAAGGGATGAGACCTTCACTTCGTGGAAGAGGGAGATTCTCGATCTCAAGAGTAGCTTTGGGGATAGGGATGACACCATGCTGCACCATCTGCGGAGGGAAGTTACCGAACTGAACTGAGACCATGTTCGTAGTAACCGTCTTCTCATCTTGCTGCAGAGTGACAACACCAACGTTGACCAGCTCCTGAATTTTGCCTTTGAGCACATAACATGCTCGAGTGGGGTGCCCAATGAACCTGTGATAGACACAGTATTTGGGATGATCAGTCTTACCGACTTCATCAGGCTTCTTCGGGCCTGGGAGTTGGAGCTTATTGTTTTTGGTCAAGCAATCAAAGATGCTTGCGGTGTCGTTCTCATCAAAGGAGTACTCTACTTTCGGATGAGGTTCCCTTGGTGGAGGTACGGAAGGAGTAGAAGTAGACGTAGGTGGAGCTACGTTGACCGCCAGAGATTCTTTGTTCTTCAGATTAATGTTCAGAGTCTCTTTTCCTTTGCGGTTATTCTGACGATTACCGCTACTTGACGTCTGGTGTTCGTCCCGGTCGGGGTTAGACATGGGTACCCCTAGCTGCTTGAATTTGTCAGCGCTAACTTCAGCTGCTTTAGCGTTGACAATGAAGGATGGCCAATCTTGGAACTGAGTTGACCCCGTCCACATGCTGATGATCGCCAAAAGATTTGCCTTGCAGGTGTCTATGGTGACAGCGGTCGGAGTTCCAGGAGGCATTTTTAGAGCTTCTCGGCGGAACCTTTCAATAAAACTTTCAGCAATTTCATTATGCTTTTGTTTGATTTTATTGAGGGCTGACATGGTCATGTCATTGATCCCCTCATAGAATCGTTCCAAGAAGATCTGTTTGAGACCTAAAAAAGAGGTGATACAGCCATCGGAAAAGCTTTTGTACCAATCGTATGCGACACCGGCTAAATAGCCGACAAATACTCTGGTAAGAAGAGCGTCATTTGGCTGAAGTTGGACAGTCATTACCTCAAAGTGGTTAATGAACTGACTGGGAGAAGTGCTGCCATCAAACAACGAGATTGTTAGGATTTTGTATTTTGGAGGAAATAGGACTTCCTTCCATTCAACTGGGTAGGGTTGTTTGATCCCCAACCTCTGCAAGTTATCTTTCTCTTTGAAGGCCTCAAATTGAGTGCGCAGGAGTTTGACAGCTTTATTGGCATTTCTACTGATGACGAAGGGGCAGGCTGAATCAGAGTGTTAGCGGGAGGAACAGCGTGGTAAGCACTACCCCCAGAACCTGACTGACTGGGTGTAGGTTGAACCTGCATAGGAGGTACTTGAGGAGATGCTACCCCCAGCCCTGCATTGACAGGCACCGACGATGCTATGATCTCAGGATTTACAGTAGGTACAGTCGGTGGTACTGTATGTTGGGCCACAATGA
Organism: Iris pallida; assembly: GCA_029216955.1. Taxonomy (NCBI): domain Eukaryota; kingdom Viridiplantae; phylum Streptophyta; class Magnoliopsida; order Asparagales; family Iridaceae; genus Iris; species Iris pallida. The sequence goes on from JANAVB010043419.1 coordinate 24,209,122, forward strand.
TAGAATGCATACTGGCGACCATTTCAGCCATGGTCTTCAACTTGTCTTCTAATGCAGCTATTCGTTGTTCTTGACTAGCCGAACTAGAAGCATCTGGATCTTCAGTGACAACATAAGCTGTCACTTCTCTAGGTACAGTGGAGGACACTGTCTGTTCAGAACTTTTGCTGTATGCATCATAGTCGGAGAAAGAATCATCTCCTGAGTGAGAAAGAGGGAGATGACCGGAAGGATCTTGATTTGACCGATTGTGTCTCGGCTTTGGGATCTGGTATGTCGAAATACCCCTTCAGAAGATTCTTGGAGTAGATCTAAATACCGTTGGCTGGGCTTGCGAGGCTTGCCATGCTTGGAGCACTTCCTACCCCCAGTGTCTCGGGAAGTCATGTTGACATAAGCATACAACACTTCGTCTTCATCTTCCGACATAGGTTCGGATGCTGCAAAATTCAAACAATCGAAGACAGATGGTTTTGTTGTCTGACAACAACACTGGATGATAACCTTGTGACTGCAATGGTGGTGATCAATTGGTTGAACTGGAGGTGTTGAGATGTTGTCTCGCTTTTGCCTGAGATGCACTCGGAGGTCAGGAACAACGACGGGACGAGAAGAAGTTTGAGGGATGTGTTCTTTAACAACATTCAGAACATGGTTCATGTTCTTCAAATGTTTTGTCCCTTGAGTGTACAGGGAAGTACTCACTTCATTAGCATAAGTGTTAGAATTTTTGACCCTGGAGGTTAGCTTTTGATGCTGGTTGGCCTTCGACATTGGCTGTTTACGTTTTGCCGAAGTTGGTCTATTGAGATAAGTTCTTAGATCAGTAAATTCACCCCCAGGGGTTTCTGTCTGAGACACCAGCAATTTTCCATGTTTTGAGCGGGATATCCTGAGAGTTGGGAGATCTTGGAATTCTGCTACCGGAGTAGACAGAATACCTCTTTGATCAGTACAAGTTCTTTTGACATAGAGAGAAGAATCCTTGTTTGAAAGAGTTCTGGTACTGACTGGTGCCGAGGCACGTTTAGATTGATCTTCTACGGTAAAAACCGAGGAAGACTGAGAAAAGACCAAAGGACCTTTTCCTTTGTTTTGTGAAGAAGGGTTAGCTAAAGAGCGTTTCCCTCTGTTATCTTCCAAGTCATAGGACGAGGAAGTTTGAGAAAAGACCAACGGACCTTTTCCTTTGCTCTGAGGAGGAGGAGGAATAGTTAATAGACTACCCCCAGTAGATTACGCTGGAGCAACAGGGTGCTTGGGAAGAGAAGCTGAGCCTTTCTCCTTGTTGTGAGAGGAAGAGAGATTAGCCAAAGGGCTGTCCCTCTTAGACTGTGCTGGCGCAGCTTGCGCTAGGGGAGCTTTGACAGTAGGTGCACTGGCTGATTGTGCTGTAGGAGTTTTAGCAGATGGCCTTTTAGCCACAGACACTATGGTTTGCGCAGCAGAAGTTCTGGTCACAGAGTGTTTGAGTTGTACTCTGGTTGTTGGAGTGGTGGACTGTACAGGAAGAGTTGCAGCCAACTGCGCCAGGGGAAGAGAAGTTTTGCACTTTGACAGGGCAGCATAGGAAGTGGTTTGTACACTGGCAAAAGGAACAGACTGCACATCAGTCTTGACAACAGAGACAGTAGACTGCGTAGCAGTCTTAGCAGCAGAGACAGTAATCTGTGCAGCATACTGTGCAGCATACTGTGCAGCAGGCTGTGCAGCAGTCTTGGTAGCAGAGGGAGCAGACTCCGCAGCAGTCTTGGGGACTCACACTGGGCGCACTTTGCTCATGGCAGAAGTTGTTGCAGTGCGAGAGGTGGTCCTGGAGTTGATCATGGCTTCGTAGGCCGTCTGGTTGACCTTTACAACCAGCGTCTTCTGCGTCTTTCCGATAGACGCAACGTCACATTGAGTTGTCTCTTCCTCGTCGGAGGAGAAAGTCGTCCCTAGCAGAGTCGCCGCTTTGTTTGTAAAAACAAAAGTTGATCTTTATTTCACAAACTTTGTAAGAAGATTACAAGAATTCTGGGAAAGTACAACTATAGGAATCCGATCTGAATGACGATCGCTTTATCCCTTGGACGATGTGAACTTTGAAGACGGTAGCCTCTAAAGATTGCAGCAGCACTTTAGCAAGAACTCCTGATCTCTGGTGATGATTTGAATGTGTGTGATAATGAAGACTTGAAACTCTATTTATAGAGTTCTGGAAATAACTAACTTTTAGTTATTCTGAGTTGCGCAGGATGGATTGCGCAGACTTTGGATTGCGCAAGCAATGAACTGCGCAGGCAGTTACTCGATCGTGGACCACCTGTATGTGACACGTGGCATTGTTTGATTGAAATGCACTTGGTCGGGTACAGACTATTGCCACATTGTGAGTAATTGATGGCATGTAGGCCGCGTGTATATTGTCAGTTGTCTTGATGCAGTGCGCCACCTGAATTGTGCTGGCTTTAGATTGCGCTGGGATGGACCGCGCTACAGAGAGTCTGGCAGATTGTGCTGCATGTACAGCTGTCCTCGAGCGATGTGATGCACGATAAACAAACAGTTTTCCTCGTTCTCCGTGCTGTCAGCTGTCAGAAGATCTGATTCTCTGTCAGATAATTATGACGAGGCCACGTCATCTTGCGCACTTGAATGAGTGCGCAGTTCAGCCTGCGCAATTGAGTTGTTGTGCAATCTGTCTCCTGCGCAGTTCACTTGAAGGATGCACAATTTAATTTTCATGACTTCTTTGATAGGTGCAACTTGATTTTTAGAACCTACAACTATATTTTGTTGGATCTGCGTGCAACCTCCAGGCAAGTATACCTTGCCTCCCTCTACAGTTTTATTTATATGCATTATATTTCATTTCCCAGTTTTGATTGTTTACGGACATGTGCTTTTTGTATTATATTATGTTGAGCTGTTTTTATTGCATATAGTCGTGTTCATGTTTGGTCTTGTGGTTCACATTTGGAGTTTCTCACCAGTACCTTGCTTGAGTCGTGTCATAGAATAAGTGCATGTAGTGAACTGCTAAATCCTTGTTATTGTTTCCGTTGCACCAGATAGTCCACTCGGGACGAGGGTGTTGACTTGACTTACATCCGTGAGTCCACACTCGGGACGAGCATGTCGATTATTTGCACCAGAGAGTCCACATTCGGGATGAGGGTGTTGACTTGACTTACATCCGTAAGTCCACACTCGGGACGAGGATGTTGATTATTTGTATCAGAGAGTCCACATTCGGGACGAGGGTGTTGAATTGACTTGCTCCAGAGAGTCCACACTCGGGACGAGGGTGCCTTGCCGTGAGCTAACCAGAGAGTCCACACTCGGGACGAGGGTTAGTACTAACCAAAGAGTCCACACTCGGGACGAGGGTTAGTGATTAGTTCAAACCTGCGAGTCCACTCGGGGCGAGGGTTTGGTTTTTCCATTGATCTCGTGTTCATCATTCATCCGACAGTTCATTTATGCGTAGTTGTTCTAGTGTTCGTGTTCGTGTTCGTAGTCATTTGTCGTGTTCCTGTCTTTCTTGTTTATTTTTTTACGCATGATAAAACTGTTAGATAGGCATGTATATTATGTATCTTGCTAGTCCTCTGAGGACCTGATGATCTCTTCAGGTTAGCGACTGCATGGAGTTAGTGAGTGTAGAAGCATGGAATTTCAAAACCAGAAAGCCCATGCGCCAGACACTACATGCGCTAGAACTCAGACGAAGAACTTCACAGCAAAGTCAATAAGTATAGACATTTGAAGAAGGACTTTTCATTTTATATATAAAAGTCTATTACATGTCTAGAAAAGGTTGTACAAAGGAGAATTTCTACAAAGGAAAGATCCTAAGTCTACAGCCAGCGGCCACCATGCGCCTTCAGATAAGCGCAGCGGCCACCATGCGTCTCCAGATAGGCGCAGCATCACCATGCGATGTCAGTCAGGCGCAGCAGACATCATGCGCCTCCAACCAGGCGCATCCCACCATATCTTCAGCAGCTCAGTTATGTGCATCCAGCCCAGCTATGTGCATCCCTTCAGCCAAATTCTTCCAGCCAGGCTCACCTGGCTGAGCAGAGCCCAGTTATGTGCCGCTCTTCCAACCAGGCTCGCCTGATAAATGCTTCGATACACAAAGCATTTAACCCTCTGGCTGGAACCAAGGAAGAGAAGAGCACCGCAAATGCTGTGGCCAGGGGAGGCTTCGAAAGAGCCTCCAAAGCCGAAGGAAGACCGTGATCGAAACCGCGGCTAAAGGAGCAGCTTTCAACACGATCAAAGTGGGGAAACCCCACTTTGAAGGAAGATAGAGCGTAGCACCGCCATTCCGATCTACGGCTCTTTCGAAATAACGGAGACAAGGCCCGAGCATCCCTATCTTTGGATGCAACAGGCACCTTCCGCCTGCCTCAGAAGCCCTCGACTCCGTCTTTTGGATGTAACAGTCACCTTCAAGTGCATCGAAGATAACACAGCGTCTCATCTTCACCCTCGGGAGCACTTCGTCAACAGAATGCACCCGCATGTTCAAGTTCATGTTGGAAGTACGTGAGGGAATGAGAAGCAAATCTTCTCTCCATGCTACTATTTATAGGCCGGGAAGATCAAACCCACGCGCCAAGTGGATGGCTCTCCGAATTCCGTGCAATGAATTTACATTAAATGGATGAACCGGACGCCTCGAATTCAGCCAAACGGCTATTTATAGCACTCGAAGAGCGAGACAGCCGCATCATTAAAAGACATGTCCGATGTGCCAGTCAGACAGCGCATCACACGAACGTGCCCTTCGGTATCAGGCGCATCACACAGACGCGCCCTACAGTACTCGGCGCATTACAGAGGGTACGCCCCCACACATCTCCATACCGAGTGGAACGCCAACCGACGTGCCCACTCAGCTGTCCATCGAACGTCACCAACATTAAATGCTGAACTGACAGAGTTGGCAGCACGCCTCCCAAAGTCTGAACAGTTGACAGTTTATTCAGAAAATGAAGCGTCGGCAACGTCAGCATCATCATGACTTTATTTCGACGGCTACTGCCACGTGGCCACTCCACCATCAGCATGCGCCTCTACGGCCATGCGTCCAAATCAGCATGCGCCTCAAAAGCCATGCGCCTCAGACTGCTCTCTGATCCCGAAAGACAGAAGGAAAGTCGCCTGCATGCGCCTCAAAAGCCATGCGCCCCAAATGGTTTGTAACTCCTAAAGGTTATGAGCCGCAGCCTCCTCCTGCGCCCAATCCAAGGCGCAGCTCACCAGATCACTCCTCTCCACCAAATCCGAGATCTTCGAACCATGAGTCGACGACACGTGTCTTTTGACTCAACTCATCCAAGATTTCAGCAACGGAAAGATCTTCTCTCTGCTACGTGCCGGCTCACAACAGCAGTATGAAGAGTTCTCCCCCTCGATCAGGACGCAGCATCCGTGCGCCTCCATCAGCAACCTCCACGTGGCGTCCCCGCACCGGCGCATCCTGCATGCGCGCATGAGCAGCCAGCCTGCAAAACTATAAATAGAAGGATCATCTCCTTCACACAGACACAGAGACCCACAAGACAAAGATTCACAATACAGAGAGAATCCAGAACAGAGAATCACCGGAGAGGCAGTTCTAGACACTCAACGTCTTCCTCCTCTCAGCGAGCTCCAGCACCCAGAGCAATCAACACCTTCAGAGAACCGATAACCGTCGTCAGCCGGTCAACGGAGTCAACGCATTACCACTCGCTCCATTGGCACTAAGGACCCAGCTTAAACAAAAGTGTACTCCTAGGACGACATCTAAGTCCTACATTGTAACACTGTTCTGTTTGTATTAAAGTTTTCAATCAAACAATTTTAATGGCAAACAAGCTGGCGACTCTACTGGGGACTTCTTTCTCCTCTACCGAGAAAGTCGTGTCACAGGACGACGACGTGAAGGTGGGCTCCTCCCGCAAGACGCTGGTAGTGCGCCTCAATCAACAGGCGTACGAGGAGTTCATTTCTGAAGGAAGTGCGAGTCCTTCGAAGCGGCTGTCGAAGCCGAAGAAGACCCGCGCAGTCTGGGTGCGCAAAGTCGACGCCTCGGGCACCACCGTTGAAGGGGATGCGCCCGTCCAGCCTTCCCTTCCTGCTGACGTCCTCAGCAGTCAAGGTGCGCCTGCTGATGCAGCGCATCTCTCGGAGAAGCGTGCGGCTGACCACGTTCCCCAGCCATCTTCCTCTCAGGCGAGGAAGATACGTCGACGGAGCTGGGGCGCAACCAATGCCCCGCGCATCACTTCTGATGCGCCACAAAGAGCCTCTGTCTTTGACAGACTCACTCGCTGTAATGGCGAGGAGAATTTGGATGCTGAGTACTATGCGCGCCAGCGGGCTGGTACGAAGAAATCCAAGGCGGCACGGGCCATGCGCCACAAATGTGCTATGCCAGCAGCCGGCCAGAGGCACACGCTTACAATCACGCGCGCTGCCGATGGCAAGCTGTACAAGGTTGACTCAAGTGCTTCTGCACCGACAACGAGTCGACCTTCAAAGTCCTCATCTCGCTTGGACGCATTCACTGCGTGCACAACCAAGCCGAGAGAGGCAAACTCGGTGGTCTTGAACTCCCGTGCCTCCTCTGGTTGTGCGTTTGAGGTTCGTTCAAGTCACTTCAAATGCTGTGGTTCCCCCACTACTGATCGTGATGCCTGCTTGGTATTAGATCAGGGGGCGCAGCACTCACCCGACCACCCCGGCGCTTGGCCCTGCCATGCGCCTGAGAGGGGTGTGAGGGTAGCACTCTCCTCCAACGACCTGCGCAACGTGATCACTCACAAGTGCCGGTCAGGAGAGTTGACCAACAAGCACGATGCGCCTCTCACGGGGCACACTTGTGCAGTGGTCACCATCAATTGCTGTTGTAAGACGGCAGTACCGCCAAAGCAGTCGGTCTTCCAACGGCTACAATCATCGACACCCCTCCGACATCACCTTGGGACGAAGGTGTCAGCAGAAGAGGAGCTAAAGGTTGCTTCATGCAACGTGATCTCCAACTCATCATCTGTCCGGAAGACGACTGCCAATTCCTCGTCTTCATCCAAAAGCCAGCCGAGAAAAACCAAGGCAGCTGTCTCGACCTCTGGAGTGTTCGAAAGCACTCGGTCGAGGAAGAAGTTCTTGGAGGAAGCTGGGGGTAGCCAGACCCTTGTCGAGCCTCCTTCCGAAGACGAAGATATCCAAAGCACAGCTGCGGCGGATCTTCATCAAGACGAAGATGGCCTCCCTGAAGCCCCTCAAAATGACGATGTCCTCCGGGACACCGCCGGGGGTAGTGCTGGAAACGAAGAGGCCCTTCAAGACAGAGCTGAGGGCAGTCAGGCCCTTGCAGATGTGCCTGTCGAAGACGGACTCCAGAATGTGGCTGGGGGTGGCCAAACACCAGGAGAAGTGACTCCCCCACATGAGAGCGAGGCTGAGAGCGAAGCCTCAACTAATCCATCCACTTTCGGCCGTGTCATGACAGTATACATGACCGGGGGTGATCTTGAGACTGATGCGCCGCCACAGGACATTGTCCAACGCATAGACTCGCAAGAGGGAGGACTCAAAACCCTCTCTGCCTCGATGCAAGCACTGACTCAAGCAGTGTTTGAGATGCGGTCGGCCTTGATCAGGATACCTTCAAATGGTCCCGACCCAGGAGCCAATGGAGAGTCGAGTGTGCCCCTCCAACGGACACCCTCAGACACAGAAGCACCCCGGACGTCGGAGCCCTCAAACGCTCCACTCCAGGTGGTACCTCCTTTCCCGACTCCTAGCTCCAAGGAGGACGTGGTCGAAATGATCAAAGATCTGCGGGAGCGCTTCGAGTCCAAGAACAGGCATGAGGAGCGCCAGAAGATGGGCATTCCCCAGCCTTATCCCCTTGAGTGGAACAAGGTGGTTTATCCCCCAAAGTATAAACCATAAACACTCGCACCATATGACGGGAAGGACTCTCCACGACGGTACCTGACGTACTTCCAGTCGCAGACAGGGCATCTTCCGAAGGAGGACGCGCTCCTCACCAGCATCTTTGTTGGGGCCCTGAAAGGGGTGGCGTATGACTGGTACTGCAGCCTCCCCGATAATTCCATATCGTCCTTCGATGACCTGACACGCCTCTTCCTCGACCGCTTCTACGACGGTGGAAAGGACATGACGATGGCGTCTCTCATTGAGATACGCCAGAAGGACAAGGAAACGGTTCGGGCATTCATCGAACGCTTCCGTCAGGCCTGCTTCAGGCTACCTCCAGGCATGCCAGAGCATGCGCTTCTCTCCACTTGCAGTATGAACATGCTGCCTGCAGTAAAGCTCTGGCTTAACTCTACTCCCCCTCCCGACTGGAGCTCCCTAATCATCGAAGCTGAAGTTGCAGAGAAGAAGGCGGCCAATGCACGTCTTCTGGGTGTTAGCTTCCCCGCCTTTGACGATAAGGGAAAAAAGTCCGCAATCAACAACTCCGGACGAAAAACAAAGGGGAAACAGGCATTGACTGTTAATGCCTCGAAGGGCGCATCTGCGCCTACTCAAAAGCCTCCACTGGCATCGAGACCCAAGGAGGTTTATTCATTCAATGATGACGACACCCTGCAACTCTTTGAGATACTGAAGCAGGGTGACAAGATCAAGCTTCCGGACCCGAAGCGGCCCGATGAAGTTGGGAAAGTGGACAACCCAAGGTATTGTCACTACCATCGGTTTGTCGGACACCCGACTAAGGACTGCTACGTCCTCAAAAATTACATCCAGCGCATGATCAATGCGGATGTAATCTCCGTCGACTATGAAGAGAAGACTGTGTCAGCTAATGTGGTGTCACTTCAGTTCGGCACCTTGCTGCCGACTACCACACAAGATGGCGTCGTCCCTATCCCTAAGGCGACAATGGAGGTGGTGAACTTGCCACCCACCCGTGACAATGTGAGTGGACTTGTCCTACTCACCACATCTCGAGGAGAGGTCCTCTGGGTTCACCCCGTCCTCGTCTCCGAGGTAACTCAACCGGAGGTACGCCCTACCTCCAAAGCAAAAGGCAGGAAGATCAAGTCTTGCCGCACGGTCTCTTCTTCAACGGAAGAGGCGCTTCCTGTACAGATACGTGCACAACAGAACTCCCAGCCCGGTGAAGCTGCCGCCGAAGTGGTGCCTCCTGGCACCATCTCTGAGGAGGGTCCATCCAAGCCCTCAGCAGCCAATAAACAAAAGCAAGTGGAGGCCCGTTTCGACAGACCTCTGCGGAAAGAAAATGGTTCGGGGCTAGCCAAGCCCCACAATTTTGACATTCTGGCGCAACTGGCCAGTACTCCTGCACGCTTGTCTTTGTTCGAGCTCCTGCGTCTCTCCAAGGACTCCCGAGAAGCTCTCTGCGAAGCTCTGAAGAATACCGAATCCTTTCTCAGTCAAATCAAGCAGCCTGAAGACCTTCCAACTACTTGTGCACACTGTCATTGTGCGGATGAAGTTATCCCAAACATAACTTTCACCCAACAAGACATGCTGCTCAAGCATCACCGACATAACCAACCATTATATTACACAGGGTACATCGGTTCGGTAAAGGTGAGCAGGATTCAGATCGATCCGGGGTCTTCCCTAAGCATCATTCCAAAGGCACTGCTATCAAAGCTGGGGATCCCAATGTACCGGCTGGCGCCCTCCAATACGACCATCAGTGGCTTCAACGCTAGCAAGAGCGAGCCACTGGGCAAGATCCGGCTGAAGTGTCACATCGGCAGCCTCAAAACTGAGGTGACTTGTTATGTGATGGATGCCGAGGTCAACTACAACATCTTATTCGGACGACCATGGTTACATGAGTACATGGTGGTGCCCTCCACGCTCCACCAATGCATGAAATATGTATCCACCAACGGCGTCATCCGGACGGAGTTTGCAGATATCGATCCCTTCAAAGGGATTGAGGCCTACTTCACCGATTCTGACTTGTACAAGCCACTTGACGAGGAGGAAGCCAACGACGCCGATGATGAAGCAGAGACGGCAACAGAGCCGGACTTGGAGCCCGAAATGACTCCCGACGCCCCCTTGAAAATCCGATTGAAGGGCAAGCCTCCCCAGAAGGCGCCTCCAATGAGCATCAAGCTATCAGGGAAAGCACCGACTCACGAAGCTCCCCTGAAGATACGCCTCAAGGCAAAGCCACCTCAAACAGCGGCTCCCCTGGTGGTAAAATTACAAGGGAAGGCGCCACTCATCGGAGGCGCAACCGAGGCACCTCTCAAGGTGAGTCTTAAAGGCAAGCCGCCGCAGTCATCCAAGATGCCGGAGAGGGCTCACATAACCCTCTCAGACCCCAAAGTCAGAGCGGTGGAGGACTCTCCTGATCCGGCCCCAGTACTTACAGATGAGGAGCTTGGCGAATATATCTCTGCTGATGTCGACGCACCCTCCTTCGACAATATAATCCCACGGGATAAAATCTCGTACTTTATCAATAATAGAGTGTCTTTCAATTATTCTTGTCTTCCACACTGGAATGCCATGTATACATTAGACAACGCTCTACGGTCGTTGCAAACACAAGTAACGACCGTCTACCATAATCAAATAGTCCCGTCTCAAGGAGTCTTCATAGTCCCTTCACGGAGCCGAGACCAAGGCACCATCATCTCGGGCAAAATCGAGCGTCGTCGGGACCTCCCGTCAATCGAGCCCGAACCTGATACCGGCAGAGTACAAGTCTATCGGTACATAGATGCGGCTAAGCACATCATCCAAAAGATGGGCTACGACCTGAAAAGCAACAAAGGCCTAAAATACGGCAAGGGTCGGCATCTCCTTGTCCGACTTTCGATGCCCAATGGAAAGCCACAGGATTACTATAATCGGACTCGACGGGGGTTAGGCTATGTCACGCCGCCATCAACTCCAGAGAGTTCAGACGCAGAAGACATAGAACATTCCCACTCGTTTGAAGCATCGACGTGGGATTCTGATACCAGTATCGAATCAGTCTTCAGGAAAGTGCTGTCAGCTAACATGACATCGGCGCAACCTCAGAAAGATGAAGGCGAAGACCAACCGCCGGAACCCTTCGAAGAGGAACCCTGGGCTCAGCGCCTAGGAGAACAATGGGAGTCTCGTTTTGAGTTACGAGAACCTCCCACCGAAGACGAAGTCGAGCAGATCGACCTCGGGGATGGGTCTTCTTCTAAACCCATCTTCATCAGCAAAAGCTTGGAAGGAGAAGACCGAGAATCTTTAGTCCAACTGGCTAAAGAGTATATTGACGTCTTCGCCTGGAGCTACGAAGACATGCCGGGTCTCGATCCACAGATCGCGATGCATAGGTTGAACATCTTACCAGATGCCAAACCTATCAAACAACAACAGCGACGCTTCCGTCCGGACATCATGAATGCCATCGATCAGGAGGTGGACAAACTCTTGACCAGTGGCTTCATCCGTGAGGAACAACACCCGGACTGGGTAGCCAACGTCGTCCCTGTCACCAAGAAGAACGGGAAGATACGAGTCTGTATCGACTTCAGGGATGTCAACTCTGCTTGCCCGAAGGATGAATTCCCGCTCCCAATCACCGATGTAATGATCGACAACACATGTGGCTTTGAACGCATGTCCTTCATGGACGGGTATTCAGGCTACAATCAAATCAAGATGTTCCCCGATGACGCAAAACACACGTCATTCAGGACTTCGAAAGGTGTTTTCTGCTACACAGTAATGCCCTTCGGCTTGAAGAATGCCGGTGCAACATACCAACGAGCGATGAGTACCATCTTCCGTCAACATCTTCGCAAGACAGTTGAGTGCTATGTTGACGACATCGCAGTCAAGAGCCGCCTCAAAAGAGATCACCTACAGGACCTGAGGACGGTCTTTGATCTCATGCGGGCACATCAACTCAAAATGAACCCCGCTAAATCCTTCCTGGGGGTTTCTAGCGGCAAATTCTTGGGCTTTGTCATCACGGCAAAAGGCATTCATGTCGATCCCGAGAAGACTAAAGCCATCCTCAACATGGACCCGCCGAAGAACCTTCGAAAACTTCGGGGCTTACAGGGACGTCTGGCATACATCCGGAGGTTCATAGCAAACCTCTCCGGTAAATGTCAACCCTTTACTCAGCTCATGAAGAAGGGAGTCTCTTACGTCTGGACAGAGGAGTGCCAAAAGGCTTTCGACAACATCAAGGCTTACTTGACAAGCCCGCCAGTCCTAGTGGCACCTGTCGCCGGCAAACCATTCCTCCTCTACGTCCGTGCCATGGATCATTCTCTCGGCGCTTTACTGGCTCAAAATAGCGATGCAGGCTACGAGCAAGCAATCTACTACCTCAGTCGAACACTCATCGGGGCCGAACACCGGTACAACCCTGTTGAAAAGGAGTGCTTGGCTTTGGTGTTTGCCATTCAGAAGACTCGTCACTACGTCTCGGGCCAGACAATTCACGTCATCTCCCGAGTCAATCCACTCAGAGTTCTCATGACGAAGCCAGGGTCATTAAACTCCCGGCTGGCTACATGGGCGATCCTACTAACGCCATACAACATGGTGTTTGTCCCGCAGAAGGCGGTCAAGGGTCAGGCTCTGGCTGACTTTTTAGCTGCACACCCCATCCCAGAATCTTCAAAACTCTATGAAGACATCCCGGATGAAGTCCAAGAATCAAACGTCACTGAAGGAAGTCCCGTTTGGCGGATGTTCTTCGATGGCGCTTCAAGAACGGGCCCCAACGGCCAAATCATCGCAGGAGTGGGGGTAGTCTTGGTCTCCCCCGATCAGCTGGTCATTCAGTGCGCATACTCTCTTTCGAAGCCGTGCTCCAACAATGTTGCTGAGTACAATGCACTCGTCATGGGACTCTAGCTAGCACAACAGCTGGGGGTGGATCATCTGGAAGCCTACGGCGACTCGAAACTCGTCGTAAACCAGATTCGGGGGCAATACGAGGTTCGCCATGAAGATTTGATCCCTTACCATGAAGTTGCATTGAACATCATTTCACCCTTCACTGGGTTCTTCATCGAACATATACCCCGTCTACAAAACTTGGAGGCTGACGCTCTGGCTGGCCTTGCAGCCTCATTGGCCGTGCCCCTTGGGACTCAACACTATGTCACGGTAACTGGCCGAGACTTGATTTGTCCCAGAAATAACCTATGTTTGCAAATGGCTCACGCCGTGCCGACAAACACCGATGTTAATGTCCGAGACTGGAGATTCCCGTTCATCGACTTCGCCGTCTACGGAATCCTTCCGGAAGACCCGAAGGAAGCCGTCTCAGTCAGGAGACGCTCTCTTCGATTCTACTACGATACAGCCACTAAAATGCTGTACCGACGCTCCTTCGACGGGCTTCTCCTTCGATGCCTGTCTAACGAAGAAGCGGCCGAAGCTCTTCGAGAAGCTCATGACGGAACTTGCGGAGCTCACCAACCAGGTCCTAAGTTGCAAGATCGACTGCGACGTATGGGCTACTACTGTCCAACCATGGCCGCCGACACAGTAGAATATGCTAAGAAGTGCCATGCATGCCAACTTCATGCAGACTTCATACATACACCGTTCGAACCTCTACATCCTACAGTCGCCTCCTGGCCATTCGAAGCCTGGGGCATGGACATTGTAGGACCAATCACCCCTCCTTCATCAAGAGGACATCGTTTCATCCTGGCCATCACCGATTACTTCTCCAAATGGGCGGAAGCAGTCCCACTAGCGGAAGTAAAAAGCTCTCGGGTGGTCAGCTTTATCAAACACCATGTCATTTACCGTTTCGGAGTACCCAGGCGAATCATTCATGACAATGGTCCCCAGTTCATCAGCCACATTTTCAGCAGGTTCTGTGACAAGAATCGCATTCAAAACGTGGCCTCAACCGCCTACAATCCGACAGCAAACGGATTGGCCGAGGCGTTCAACAAAACTATCGTCAGGCTGCTCAAAAAGGTCGTGTCATCCAACAAACGCGACTGGGACGAAAAGCTCGGCGAATGTCTTTGGGCCTACTGCACAACGGTACGGACCCCAACAGGCAACACACCATTCTTCCTGGTCTACGGGAGCGAAGCGGTACTGCCTCTCGAGATCCAGATCCCCTCACTCCGAGTAGCGATCACAAACAAACTCACAGAAGAAGACAATCAACGTTGTCATCTGCGGGAACTGGAGGCACTTGACGAAAAGCGTCTCCTAGCTCAACAACGCATCGAACTTTACCAAGCCCGTATATCACAGGCTTTCAACAAGAAGGTCAAGCAAAGAACTTTCCAAGTTGGCGTCCTGGTTTTAGCAGTCAGAAGGCCAATGGTGTTAACTCACAAGACACCAGGGAAGTTCGAGCCCAAATGGGAAGGACCCTTCATCATTGAGACGGTATACTCAAACGGTGCTTACCGCCTCGCCAAACCCAATGGGGACTTATTCATGATGCCCATCAACGGCAAGTTCCTAAAGAAATACTATTCTTGACATCCTCCAAGACATGTATTTCCCCAAACAACCTCTTTTCATAAAATCAAACGCTTCCGGAACCCAGCTGTTCCGTGGCATCCTTCCGTAGAAAGATAACCACGTCCACATTACCTCTGAGTTGTCTCTCTACATCCTACAAAGTGGAACCTTACATTTCGTGAGCTTACGCTATCCTTCATGTTTACCACGTCCACATTACCTCTGAGTAAACATCCCGTACAAACAACTCATGTGTTGTCGTACATTGATCGCAGAACTTCCACGTCCACATTACCTCTGAGTTGTTCAGCGTATCCCCCAGGATCATTCCTACCATGTCCATAAATACCTCTGTGTAGGAAGATTCTATCATTTGAACCTAATGATTGCCATGTACACATTACCTCTGAGCAAACATGTTGGTTCCTTCAAACTTATTATCTGTACCTAGAAACCAAGGTTCGCAAAAGATAATAGGTCCACATAAATCATCAAGTTCATGAGATCAAAAATGAACACATCACAAAAAAAAAGATAGTGTATTTCTTTATTTTTCAAAAAAGGGAGTACAGAAATACGCTATTTCCCCCAGCAAGAGTTGCAAAAACACATAAAAAGAAGAGAGACTACAGTCCCCGATCCTCTCCAGGGTGGGATGAGAGCTCTCTGACTCGACGTCTCAGGTCGGCAGTGCGAGTTTCCACAGTCGTCTGGACTCGGAGCTCGGCTTCTTGACGCATTAATCCGACAGCCTCAGCGGAAGTTTTACTCTCATACTTCTCATCAAGCTGTCGTCGCTGCTGAGCCAAAGCAAGGGTCCGCTGAGTAAGAGTCGCTTCCTCCTGCTTGAATGCCACGTGTTCAGCCAGGACACGATCAGCTTCCAGTTGAAGTTGGGCCCGCTGGTCTTCAAGACGGCGCATCTGAGCATCAACCTCTGCGATGTTAGCGTCCATCGCAGCCCGCTTCTCCGTCGTCTTCTCCATAGATTGAGATAACTGCTCCACCGCAGCCTCAGTCCCAGCCACTTCACGCTCCCAACTGCTCACATCGGCTCGATGGGAAGCCTCGATTTTAGCCATCAACTTCCCTATCTCTGCATCTATCAAGACAGAGAGGTCATTTCGTTAGATGCGCTGCAGTTCCGCGAGCCGCTCGTCCAGCTCAATCACCGAAACCTCCAAAATTTTGGCCATATGGTTATGGCCTTGGTGAACGCGGATCAGCTCGATACAAGGCATTGCCAAAGCTTTTGCTGTCGCAAAGCTCCCCTTGGCATCCATCACTGCAGATACACCTTTCTCCAGCATTTTGTATACTCCCTCGACGAGGAACTTCACATACTCGTCGGCATCCGCCAGCACCTGCGGCGTCATAGCAGGAGTTGGGGGAGCTACTACAGTTTGCGGACCGGAGGAAGATCCGCCAACCTCGATCTGAGAGGTTTGAACCTCGGCAGCAATAGGCTCTTCATCAACAGGGGCCAGACTGCTAGCCCGAGGAGCCGAAAGAACAGAAGGAGCCGGCACATGCGTCGTGATAGTACCCCAAGTGGAAGGAGCAACAGAGGGTTCCACACCCTTACCCTTCTCAAGCCCGGAGAAATCACCGACGTCAACGGCCACCTCTTCTACCCCGAACGTTCTATCAGCATCAGCTACCTCCCCCGGCAAAACGGGGAGATCAACATTTATCTCCTGGCCAACCCCAGGAGACAAGACCGACAGAAGGGTCTCATTCTTCTCAAGTCCCTCTACAGGGACAGAATCTGTCGCTACCGCCTGATCGGTAGCCATCTCTATGTCCATGGTTGAAGCCAAAGAAGGATTTGGCAATGATTCAGCCGACCTCCCTTCATCATGACAAGGAGGGGAATCAACCCTCTCCTCTATCCTCACTGCTTCTGCTGCCCCCGCAACAGACTCCTGCAGCTCCGGAGCGATGTCATCGGAAGATGATGAACTCTATTCCTCTTCATCACCAGGAAGCTGCGCACTTGCTAAACCTTCGATATGTGAAGCCTCCGCTGTGGCCTTCGTCACCTCGAAAGCTGCTGCACCCTCAGGTTCCCTTCTGACATAACCCGGGGATACCGGAACCTCCACGATGACGGTATCCTCCGGATCTTCCTCCATGAGAGACATCATTGTCGGCGGGATACGCACTCCAGACGAGCTCGCCATCTCTTCTCGCCTACTCCCACCCGACTTTGGGGTACGAAGTTTTCTTTTTAGCGGCTCCTACAAAAGAAGATGGGGCCTCGTAAGTGGCGGCACCAAAATCAGATTTAGTAGGATGTCCTTACCTCTTCGGACGCCGAATCCGATGACACCGTCGGTAATGATGCCTTCTTTTGCTTCTTCGACACAAGATATTCAGCCCCTGTATCTGCACATTGTTTCGATCGATCGTCCGAGGGTTCTGTTTGTGATGCGGAGGGGGCACTCCGTTGACCCACCCCTGACGGACGATGCGGCCGAGCCTTCACTGGCGTATCCCCAGTCGCTGCTAACTGGGTGCCTGCGATAAGGCTGGTCTTTCTGTCATATCCGGAGGGCGGGGCAGCCATAACACAGTAAAATTTGGCGGCCGAGTAAAGAATGGGCGGCCGCGGATCGGGGATGGGCAACGTAAAACGAGCTCCGGTACATCCGGCATTATAGTAATGCCAAGCTCGTGCACCATCCAACAAACTTCCAACATACCCCAGGGTAATACTGGGGTTATCCAACATCATCTGAGCATAACCAAATTGCCGCGCAAAGCGGCTCGGCAAGTACAGTTCCAGGTAGCACTGATTCCTGTTCCGGTACACCAGATGGGACGGCCGGATACTTTGCAACCAGCAGAATCCCCATTGAGGCAGAGTGGTGGTACCTTCGCCCAGGTCCCTTAAATCCTTGTTGGCCTCAAAACACAAATAGATGGGACCAACTTTGGTGATCTCCCAACCCTGAAGACGGGATAAAACCTTTCTACAAACCGGGACACCAGTATGCAACCAGCTCCTCCGATGGAAACGACGAAGGAATGCATCTCCAGCCTTATAATCTCCTTCCGAGCCTGGGCTCATCACACCGGGATGATGCAGAAGCAGCCATCCCATCAAATAGTGAAACGGCAGTTCGGCGCGCGGGAAGTTATTTTTTCTGCCTCTATCATGAATCACATTTCCAGCAAACTCTCGCAAACCTCGCTGCAGGTTACATACCATTGCGGGGAGGAGAGCCAAGCGCCGGCCGAAGACCAATTTTACGGCTGGCAGGATTAAGTTTTGAGTCACCCTCTCGACGGCACCGGATCCACCTACGAACACGCAATCCCGGAGCCATATCATCAGATAGGCGACCAAAACCGCCTTGGATGACATTGGATAAGCAAGGTGCCAGAACCAGCTGTAGGAGCGTGCATCTGACTGCTGGTCTTCATTTCCTCGGGGATTCTTCTCCCCTAACGTGCTCATTTCGGACAGCACCTTGCTACGAGAGAGCGCCGGCGGAGTAGAAAACTTCGAAGAATCCTTTTTGTCTTGTCTAAAGACATAATCTCTCCAAGCGGTCACATGGGGCTGCGACCCGCTTTTATCCCTTCTCTGCACATAGTAATGATGACTCGCCACTTCCTTGAAGGCGGTCGTCATCTCATCAGCTCTGTCCCCCAGGACCTGAAGTTCCTCATTGGTTGGAAAGTACTCTTCATAGGGCTCCGACCCCCAAAGGAGTTTAGACACCTCATACATCTCATGAAGTGCGAGCCCTAATTCCCCTACCGGAGTAAAGAAGGTCCCGGTATGGATATCAAACATCTCCAGGAGTGCGAGGAACATGTGCCTATTAAGGTCAACACCCACCTGGGTAGCACGGATCGCGGCAGTCAACCCGATCTCTCGGAGCTCAGTCCGAAACCGCGACAAGATCCAGAGCGTCAGTTTATCCCATTTGGAGACGTAATGGCACCAACCCTCCACCCGAAACTCTTCTGTCGGGTAGGAGCGTTCCATCAAAAACATACGATGTGTAAAAGTCGAAGCACTATAAGCAAGCGTATCAATGGGTACATCACTGTAGAGGCTCCCAGGACGTAAAGTCTGCCAAGTGTAAGAAGACCCAGACCGTACAACGGTCAAAGCATCCCTTTGGTCGGAAGTAGAATCAATTTGGATGACACCAGTCACCGCTCCCCCCTGAGAAGGGGTAAGCTCCCAAGACATCCTCCTCTGGGAAACAAGGCGACAGAAGGACGTCAAAGGCCACTGACGTTCAAGTTGCTTAACAGTCATATGCACTCCATTCGCAGTAAAGAACCAGTCCTCCTTGACCTTCAACACTGACGAGTCAGTAGAAGTGAGACGGTCTCTAAACAGGAACTCAGGCTTCAGGAAGGTCACTTTATCAGATGTGGAAGGTTTAATGACTCCACGCTCCATCTTCCGTTTGAGGAACCAATACAGCTGTTCACGGATTAGGGTCATTCTCTCAGGTGGCTGATCCAGCATAAGAGCATCTTGAGCAGGGTTTATCACTTCCTCGTTATGCTCTGCTCCCATTTGGTTGAAGACAGCCTCCAAGAAAACTTCACTCAAAAGCGGGATTGCCATCGACACTAACAAAAGATCAGAAAAAGTCAGAAGAGAACACACAATGTGTCTAAAGGAGAAAACTGCGGCGCATCATCAGGGATTGAACCCATGCGCATGGCCTCGGCGCATCATCAGGGTTTGAACCCATGCGCGTCAACAGTATAGCCTCGGCGCATCACCAGGATTTAAACCCATGCGCGTCGGCGGGCAAAGACCGCGGCACATCATTAAAGACTCAAGGCCTATGTGCGTTGGCGTACGGACAATGAAGACTTACCAACCACCTCCGGCCGAACTTCGACAGGCCGACGGGGAACGACAGCCGCCGCAACTTCTGCGGACTCCTTCGCTTTCTCCTTCCCCTTGCCGGCAGCACCGCGAGGAGTCTTGGGAGCCATTCTCTCGAGGAAGGAAAAGTTAGGGTTTTGAAGAAGAAACTCTAAAGAAGCAGAGGCACAGAGAAGAAGAACCCTTTCTCTCTCCAACTCTTACCTATTTATAGGGCTTGGTCGCACGCGTGAACAGATGACGTGTGATCTCAGCCGTCGCCTCGGGTTCTGTGCAAGGATAGCAGCAAATAAAACCAAAAGATCATCATTAATCTTTTCGGTTACCGAGGCACCATAATCATTAACTGAGAAGAGCATGCGCCCGAACAGGCATACGCCCAGAAATCATGTGCCCTGACCTCCATGCTTCTTATTCAAAGTATTCCAAAACTTATTCAAAAGTTTTGAAAACTTTGAAGGGGGTCTTGTAGAAGCATGGAATTTCACAACCAGAAAGCCCATGCGCCAGACACTACATGCGCTAGAACTCAGACGAAGAACTTCACAGCAAAGTCAATAAGAATAGACATTTGAAGAAGGACTTTTCATTTTATATATAAAAGTCTATTACATGTCTAGAAAAGGTTGTACAAAGGAGAATTTCTACAAAGGAAAGATCCTAAGTCTACAGCCAGCGGCTACCATGCGCCTTCAGATAAGCGCAGCGGCCACCATGCGTCTCCAGATAGGCGCAGCATCACCATGCGCTGTCAGTCAGGCGCAGTAGACATCATGCGCCTCCAACCAGGCGCATCCCACCATATCTTCAGCAGCTCAGTTATGTGCATCCAGCCCAGCTATGTGCATCCCTTCAGCCAAATTCTTCCAGCCAGGCTCACCTGGCCGAGCAGAGCCCAGTTATGTGCCGCTCTTCCAACCAGGCTCGCCTGATAAATGCTTCGATACACAAAGCATTTAACCCTCTGGCTGGAACCAAGGAAGAGAAGAGCACCGCAAATGCTGTGGCCAGGGGAGGCTTCGAAAGAGCCTCCAAAGCCGAAGGAAGACCGTGATCGAAACCGCGGCTAAAGAAGCAGCTTTCAACACGATCAAAGTGGAAAACCCCACTTTGAAGGAAGATAGAGCCTAGCACCGCCATTCCGATCTACGGCTCTTCCGGAATAACGGAGACAAGGCCCGAGCATCCCTATCTTTGGATGCAACAGGCACCTTTCGCCTGCCTCGGAAGCCCTCGACTCCGTCTTTTGGATGTAACAGTCACCTTCAAGTGCATCGAAGACAACACAGCGTCTCATCTTCACCCTCGGGAGCACTTCGTCAACAGAATGCACCCGCATGTTCAAGTTCATATTGGAAGTACGTGAGGGAATGAGAAGCAAATCTTCTCTCCATGCCACTATTTATAGGCCGGGCAGATCAAACCCACGCGCCAAGTGGATGGCCCTCCGAATTCCGTGCAATGAATTTACATTAAATGGATGAACCGGACGCCTCGAATTCAGCCAAACGGCTATTTATAGCACTCAAAGAGCGAGACAGCCGCATCATTAAAAGACATGTCCGATGCGTCAGTCAGACAGCGCATCACACGGACGTGCCCTTCGGCATCAGGCACATCACACAGACGCACCCTACAGTACTCGGCGCATTACAGAGGGTGCGCCCCCACACATCTCTATACCGAGTGGAACGCCAACCGACGCGCCCACTCAGCTGTCCATCGAACGTCACCAACATTAAATGCTGAACTGACAGAGTTGGTAGCACGCCTCCCAAAGTCTGAACAGTTGACAGTTTATTCAGAAAATGAAGCGTCGGCAACGTCAGCATCATCATGACTTTATTTCGACGGCTACTGCCACGTGGCCACTCCACCATCAGCATGCGCCTCTACGGCCATGCGTCCAAATCAGCATGCGCCTCAAAAGCCATGCGCCTCAGACTGCTCTCTGATCCCGAAAGACAGAAGGAAAGTCGCCTGCATACGCCTCAAAAGTCATGCGCCCCAAATGGTTTGTAACTCCTAAAGGTTATGAGCCGCAGCCTCCTCCTGCGCCCAATCCAAGGCGCAGCTCACCAGATCACTCCTCTCCACCAAATCCGAGATCTTCGAACCATGAGTCGACGACACGTGTCTTTTGACTCAACTCATCCAAGATTTCAGCAACGGAAAGATCTTCTCTCTGCTACGTGCCGGCTCACAACAGCAGTATGAAGAGTTCTCCTCCTCGATCAGGGCGCAGCATCCGTGCGCCTCCATCAGCAACCTCCACGTGGCGTCCCCACACCGGCGCATCCTGCATGCGCGCATGAGCAGCCAGCCTGCAAAACTATAAATAGAAGGATCATCTCCTTCACACAGACACAGAGACTCACAAGACAAAGATTCACAACACAGAGAGAATCCACAACAGAGAATCACCGGAGAGGCAGTTCTAGACACTCAACGTCTTCCTCCTCTCAGCGAGCTCCAGCACCCAGAGCAATCAACACCTTCAGAGAACCGATAACCGTCGTCAGCCGGTCAACGGAGTCAACGCATTACCACTCGCTCTATTGGCACTAAGGACCCAGCTTAAACAAAAGTGTACTCCTAGGACTACATCTAAGTCCTACATTGTAACACTGTTATGTTTGTATTAAAGTTTTCAATCAAACAATTTTAATGGCAAACAGTGAGCGGCTCATGATGGTAGTGATTACACCTGCAGGGATGAAGGTATTTGCTTGTGATATTTCTTAATTATCCTCTCGTGCTTTATATTCCATGCCATGATATATTTTGCTTATTTTATAGACTCATATCATTCTTGGAGTCTAATCGGACAATATACTAATAGGCTGCAGACCATGACCCATAATTGTTCATTCTTGTCTTATATATTCTTGTAGATTGAGATACATGGTAGATTACCATGTTAGCCATGATACCATGACCTTGACAGCTTATACGTACTCGAGTCGGGCTAGAGTCCGCTTGATACGTAGCTGGCTTGCTCACGAGCTCACGTCCGAAAATCGGATACGGGTCGTGACAGCTGCCGTGAACCGCAGACAGGATGGCGCGCTTTGGTAATAATGGGTGTTCCATCCAGCAGGTTAGGGCCTGTTGAGAGTCGTTAATGACTCCGATTTTGACGTCCTTCGAACAAAAGATCCAAATGTTGTGTCTGTCGGCGATAGCCGTGGGGAAGCCGAACTGCAGGTGCATGGATTTGAGTCTCTTAAAGGAGATTTTGGGTTCAAGGATAATAAGAACGCTAATCTTATGAGTTTTGGTGAGGCTGGTGATTCTCCTTTGGATAGGTTTGTTCGCTAGACCGCGGACATTTCAGGAGACGATGTTCAGAATTAGCAGAGGTGGGGGGTTGGTGGTTGGCCCGCTTTATTGCGGCCCTGGTTCGGGTTGCCGGGGAGTTACCAGTTTTTTGGGGGATCGATTTCTTGATTGTGGTAGAAGCCTTTCCCGCCTTCGAGGAGGATGTACTGAAGGTTGATCCGTCAGAGTGATTGGCAGGAGTATCGATATTAGGGTCGGATAAGAATCCAGCCGAATCCAACACTGAATCTTCAGGTGGGATGAAAATGGAGTCCTCCAGGATGGCACATTGGTCTTCTTCCAATCGGAGGTCGAATCCCGCAGTAAGGACTTGTAGCCTCTCTGTGCATGCTCTGGCCCTAGACTGGCGAGGGCTTCTATGACATCGATTTCGAGGGACTGAGACTCTGGGAGGTCTTTCGTGGCAGGTAGGCGGTCATGGAGGTCCTCTTCAACGGCTACTGGTTGGCGATCTCTGATGGCTAAAGAGTCCGAATGGAGGACTGAGTTGGAGATAACAAGGGGCGTTGTCTCTAGGGGAGGATCTGCCGATTCCGATCCCAGGACGTTAAACCGATTGGAAAGGTTCAGAGTTGATGGAGGAGGGGGAATAGCCGATCTGACTGAGGGTGGGGTCTCCAATCTGTCCGAAAAGGGGTCGAGACCGGTTTTGCTATCGCTGGATTGGAATATGGTATGGGAATTCGAAAGCCGGAGCAGGGGGGATCTGGCGGGCGAGTGGATCTTGCTTTCTGATGTTAGGGAAGTTGGCCTAGCCGGTTTCCTTTTGAGCTCAGGGTGGAGACGGTAGCAATGCTTTGCAAGGTGGTCACGCAGATGGCAGTGGGAACAGAAGATAATGTGATTGTCATAGATGAATTGTTGGGTATGGGATCGGTCGCCCAGTTCGATGAGGATGTGGTTGGGGGGCTCGGTTGAAAGGTCAAGCTCCACACAAATCTTCGTATAGTGGGCTTTGGTTTGGTTGCTGGTTTCTGCGGCTGTAGCAACATAAGTCCCAAAGGAGTTGGCAATCCGCCAGAGAGCCGCTAGGACGAAACATATGAATGGAAGGTTGGGGAGGGTCGCCCACGCAGCAACCATCACTGAGTCTTGTTTGGTGCTAAAATCTGCAGTCCATTTGATGATCTTCATCAGGAGTGAGTCCACTCTGCTGGTCCCATTGGACCATACCGTCCTATGGTCCGTATCGGAGGATAGGTGTAGCAGGATATGTTTGGGATCGAGAGGGGCCGTCCGATATGCAGTAGATAGCCGTCAGCTGGCGATGGTTTCCTGGACCCTAGAGAGTTTGGGGCAGCCCGAGGAGAACTTGAGAACGAATGAGAAGGGGAAGGAAGTGGCCAGGAACTGGAGCTCCTGTGTGGAGAAGGGAACTGTGGGCATAGGAGATGGGGACGAATACTCCACTTCGGTAAGTTGGACGTTGGGTAACAGGAGGTCTTGCTTGGCTGCTCCGTCAGGTCGCAGCTTGTCTGCGTAGGAGGGCACCGGTAGGGCCACTGTAGGCAAAGCTGCTGGTGGCACGCAAGAGGGGATGCCGACCTATGGTCCCGTTACCAACACGGGTGGAGAGCGAGGAGATCATCGGGGGGGGCTGCTCCAGACTGAACGGATGGGAGGTTGGGGGAGGGGACTGAAGTCGCCTGCGGGACCTGGAAAACCTCAGTACTGCCCAGGTGATCGACCAACTCAGGGGGAACGTGGCCGATCGAAGACTGGGCCATGGGGGGACGGGTCCCGAAAGAGGGGGCGTTGGCAGGGCTATAAGCGCCACTGGGAGGAGGCCCGCCGACAACTGCTACGGAAGGTAGGGGACAGGAGGAGGAAGGACCGGGTAGGCAATATCCGCCAGCCGGAGATGGGCCATATACGCCCACTGGGCCTCCCAGGGGAGCGGCGGAGCTGACCGAGAGGGGGTTGGGGTATGCGCCCGTTGACCCACCAGGGAGATGGGGGTATGCGCCCGCTGGGGCTCCAAGAGGGCTGGAGTATGTGCCGGTAAACGGGGAGCCGACCGAGGCGCTCACCACGTTGGGATCAAAGGCACCTTGGAGGAAGGGGAAGGCACCCGCAGACAGGCCATATGCACCCATTGGGTCATCCAGGGGAGCGGCGGACCTGACCGAGAGAGGGTTGAGGTATGCGCCCTCTGCGCCACCAAGGAGGTGGGGGTATGCGCCCCCTGGGCCTCCAAGAGAGGCGGAGTATGCACCGACAGTAGGGGGCCGATCGGGGCGCTCACCGGGAAGGGAGAAGCACCCGCGTACGACGGACCGTTTGCGCCCATTGGGAGATCGGGGAGGCATGCGCCCACGAGGGGTGGGGCAGCATATGCGGCCAAAGTCGGATGACCATATGCGCTAAAGGGCGCGGGGGCGCATCCCCCGGCCAGAGAGGTAGGGCAGGAACAGGATCATATATATATATATATATATATATATATATATATATATATATATAAATCATCATGTCCAGAGCGCTCCCCCCTGGTTCTCCCACCCATGGCTTTCCCCTTCCGGCCAGCACCGGCTGACCTAGCCCCCTCACCCGCCTCCCCTTCCTCCCCGATGCCTTCTCGCCTCCTTCCTTCCTCGTCCAAGCCGCCCCCTCGGACGTCCTTGGCGTCCGTGTTCTCCAGAACCTCCCTCCCCCGCTTCACCCTCCCGTTCTCGGCTCCCTCCCTCCTTGTTCCGCTGTCGCCGGAGGGGCAAGCCTCCTCGTGCTCCCCGAAAACCCCCCCACCTCGGTCTCCGACGTCGGCCCCCTCGTTCCTCCCTCCCCTCTATTCTCGGGTCGCCCCTTCCCCGACATCTGACCATGTGGATGGCAGACTTGCTCGCAACAGCAGTGCGTTCTCCTCCGGTCCCCCTGGCCACCCGTCGTCGGGCGCTCTCCCCCTCCGCCACCCTTGCCACTCCAGAGGTAGCCTCCACCCCGATGCGGGCAATAGCCTCCGTCCCGGCTCCCTCGTCGCCTTCTTCTTCCTCGGATTTGACTGTCGTCCCCTCGGCTGTGGCGGCAGCTAATTCCCATGAGGAGGCACCGGTCGGACAGGTCGTCCCTGGCAGTGGAGGGAGGCAGTTGCCCCCAGCATGGGGTGCTCCTCCCGGTCAGCTGACCATGGCGTCCAGCCCCCCATTTTTTGACTTCCCCCCCTCCTTCCCCTCTTTCTCGCCCCTCCCTGACCTGGACGCGAGAGCAACTCGCCTTTGTCGGCAGGCCCCCCACCAAGCTCGCTGAGAAGCTCCGGTGGGCCCCCTCACTGACCCCCCTGATCCGCCTGGGTTCGCCCCGCCACTTCGGTGGCCATCTCCTCCACCCCTAGGCATCGGCCGGCCAGCCCTGGCCACCCTCTCCTTGACTGACGGCATGCCCCGGTCACCTCTCCCCGGATCCGCATGCTCGGCAGGCCCTGCCTCGGTTCCCCCTCGGTGGGGTACGTGGAGCCGAGCCACGCGTCCTGTCACGCATCATTTCCCGAGCCCATCTGCTCTCTCGGGGGCCTAACCCCTCGACTGGCGAGCGTTGACTGCTCACCCGGGCTCTCGGGTATCCCGCTTTATGCGAGTGCATTTTCCCTCCGCTTTACGTGAGCGTTGTTACCCCTCCTTTTACGCTTACGCGGATTGCCCCTGCCCTTTACGCGGCTAAGCCTTCCGCCGGGCTTTCCATGGCGCCACCAGGGCCCGCGGGCCCCACCTTTCCGCGAGCCGAGCCAACCCCCACTCCTCTCGGGTGTGCCATGGGTCTTACGCAGACTCCTTCTTTACGGGCCCTGCTGTCCCCTGCTCTACGTCTCCGCTCCCCCTTTGCGCTCCCCGCATATTTCCCTTTGGGGCCCCCTTGCTGGGTCAGGTCCCAGATCCCCAGGCCGTCGCCTGCGCGGACTCCCCACACCCACAGGCCGTTGCCTGTTCGGGCCCCACCTTGGCACAAGCCTCTTTTCCTCAGGCACATGCATGTGCGGACATCAACGCCTCTCTGTCGCCTACTTGCGGTGCCACTCCGTCCACCCGGGCGCACCACAAACCACTCCAGGCCCATGTCGTCTCCCCCTCCGCTTTGGCGACTGCGATGTCACTCGCCACCCTTTCCCATCCCATCCCAGTAATCGGTCTTGCAGCTCCAGAGCCTCTCGTGGCCCCTCGGCCTCCATCCTCTGAGTCACCACCCGGCGACTCCTCCCTCCCGGATGGCGCGACTGTCCCCCTACCCCGTGCTTCTTACGCAGAGGCATTACGTCAAGATCGGGGCTGGCGATCACCTTCATCGACGGTGGAGATCCAGCTCCCTGACGTTAAGCTCCCACCTCCCACCGACGGCGATCCCATCCGAGTCCCCTTCGCCGCGTCGGAGATCTCTCCCCTATCCTCCTCTTTCTCTAAATCGTTTGTGCTCAAATTCGGATCCTGTTGTCTGAAGATCTTCGTGGCCACGAAAACCGTTGCTCCGTGTCGTGCCGCTCGACCCCAAGCATATGCTCTTACATCTCTCATCCGATTCGGACTTTGCCATAGTCCGAGCCAAGGGCATGGCCAGAATGGGCACACAGATCACCAAGGTGGTCAAATGGTCCCCCGATTTTAACCCGAAAATTGATTCAACAATCACCTCTACATGGATCACCCTACCCAACCTCCCCCTGGTCTGCTTCCCCGCAGCCGCTCTCAAACGAATAGCCAGCTCCTTCGGGACTCTGGTAGCCATTGCCGAAGAAACTCGCAACCTGTCCAAGTGCAATTATGCGAAGATTTGTGTCGAGCAAGACCTCGCGAACGACCCTCCCAAAATAATAGAGATCGAGCTCGGAGATCAAACACACATCCAATCGCTGATCTACGACAATAATATAATCTTCTGCAAATACTGCCAGATGAGCGGACACCTAATACAGCACTGCTTCTGCGTTCACCCCGAACTAAAGAAGGCTACCACGCGCCCCCCACGTGCGCCAACAGCCCAGAGACATCCCGCCACGACCGCCACGACTGCCACGACCAGCTCCGCCATTATCATCCATAACTCCAATCCAGACCATCTCCCTCAGATCGACGATCAAGCTCGCCCATTCCCTCATTCGACCGCCACGACCACCTCTGCTATCGTCCCCTTCACTCTCTCCACCCTCCCCCTCATCAATCCGTTCGAACCCCTATCAGGCACTACTTCCGATGAAGTCCACAATGACTCCAGCGAGCTCCCTTCCAGCATCCCCGAACAACAAGATTGCCCCAAAATAAGCGGTCTCACTTACCACCCAGATGTTGATATAGCCCTCATCACCCAACTACCCAAACCAACTGTCACCACCACCCCACTCCCCCTCAGGATATACCACTCCAACCAACCACCCGTCGACAACTCTAAACAACCTGATAAGGTCTTATTGGCGAGCAGCTCTGAGCAGGTCGAGGCACCGCGATCCCCCAAAGTCGCCCTCTCGGAAGTTCTGGAGCCCCCTCGATCCCTCCCCCCTCACCCTTTGGATGCTCAAACCAAGTTTAGCCAAGCCTTAACCGGCAGATTTTGGCAAGCCAAGGAAGCATGATTTCTGGACCGTGGCAACCCCCTATGCGCCCTGGAAGAATAAGCATCGAGCCAGATTCCATCTCTACTGACGCCGAGGGAAGCAGCGACCCGAGTCGGACTAACAAAAAAACTGGAAGCAACGGGTTCACCGGCACATTCAACAAAAAAAACCTCCTCCAAGAAGATCAAAAACATTCAAAAGCAGACGACGGCAAGGACCACAAGGTCTACCACGAAGCACAGTCACTTCCAACCCATTTCCTCATCAGATGCTTAACATCATCTCATGGAATGTGAGGGGCCTCGGCAACAAACCGACGATGAATAGAATCCTCAGCCTCAAGAAGACTCATCGCATAGACCTTTTTATCATTATAGAACCAAAAATCCCCCAAAAAAGAATAAAAGTCACTCAACTCAGGTTAGGATTCCCGCATGCCATCGCCGGCGGCAATGACATCTGGATATTACTAGCACAAGACTTCAAATTTGGCATCATCCAAGACTCGCCCCAGGCCCTAACATGTTGGATAGATCACCCAGCCCTCAAGTCCTGCTCCGTCCTCTTCGCGGTTCATGGCAGTTGCGACATCCCTGAGCGCAGATTACTCTGGGCAGACCTGCTGGCGGTCCATTCCCAGGGACTTCCGTGGCTCTGTATTGGAGATTTCAACACGGTGTCTAACAGTGAGGAAAAGTTCGGAGGACGCCCTCCACTCCAGGCGGCGAAGGAAGATTACAACTTTATATTTCTCGAAAACCTCACCCCAATCCCCTTCCATGACAGCGAGTTCACCTGGTGCAACATGCAGGAGGGTCATCGACGACAGTACTCCCGCTTAGATCGGGCGATGATCAACGATGGTTGGTCCGACATGGGCCTGATCGCTAACCTCTCCCACTTCAATTCTACTGAATCGGACCATTCCCCTCTCCTTGTCCAGATCAGCAATAATCACACCTCCAACAAGAAAGCTTTTCGCTTTCTCGACTTCTGGCGGCATCATCCCCAATTCCAGCACATCGTTGCTCAGGCCTGGAATTTCGTCTCGAATCTTAACCCTATGGCCTGGATGGCGGCTAAACTTTCAGCCATGCGCAAGGCCCTATCGTCTTGGAGCAAAGAGGCATATGGAGACATCTTCCAGGCTATCAGGGAGACAGAGGATGACGTCACCCGTACGGAGATCGCATTCACCAGCTCCAGAACCCCGGAGGACCGCGCCTTTCTCAACCTCGCCAGAGCTCTTCTTAAATCCAGGCTGAAAGTGGAGACCAAGTTTTGGAAGCAAAAAGCCAGATCGACTTGGGATACCGACGGAGATCGGAACACAAGATTCTTTCATGCTTGCGTCAAAGGTCGCAGAAACAAATTAAAACTCCACCGGATTCTTGACGACCACGGCAACCTGGTGGACAACCAGGGAGGTATTCAGGCTGCTGCTGTGAACTACTACTCCAACCTCTTCACCAAAGTGCGGGTAGTTAAGGACGTGTCATTTTGTCCGTTATCCCTTCCCTCATTAGCGATCACGATAACGACACCCTGCTGGCCACCACCTCAGAGGAGGAGGTTAAAGCGGCGGTCTGGTCCATTAATAAGCACAGCGCCCCGGGGTCGGACGGCTTCAACGGGTTTTTTTTCAGAAGTTGCTGGGACACCATTAAAATAGACTTAGTCGAAGCTACTATTGCCTTTCTCCAAGGGGCTAGATATCCCAATTCGATTTCATGCGCCAACATCATCCTTATCCCCAAAAAAGACAATCCTGAAACCTTCAAAGACTTCCGTCCGATCAGCCTCTGTACCTTCACCAACAAAATCATATCCAAGATCGTCGCCAACCGTATGTCCGATCTTCTCCCTAAGATCATTTTCGAAGAGCAAAGCGGGTTTGTCAAAGGACGCAACATATCAGACAACATCCTCCTTGCTCAAGAGATGATCACGTGTATGAAGTTCCCGTCGAGGGGAGGAAACGTGGACATCAAACTTGACATGGAGAAGGCGTACGACGGTCTGGACTGGCAATTCGTGATCTGGGTACTAAGGGCCTTTGGCTTCTCTGAACCATGGATTGACATCGTTTTCAGATCGATCAACAAAGCGTGGTTCTCCACTGTCATTAACGGCCAGGCTGCGGGTTTCTTTCGTTCCACTCGCTGGGTTAGACAGGGGGACCCGCTATCTTTTACCATTTTCATAATCGCGACCGAAGCCTTCAGCAGAGGCCTTAATAGTATACCCAACATGTCGGGCTTCAATCACTTCCACACCACCACCGGCTACCCCCTCATCACTCACCTGGCTTACGCTGACAACATCCTCATCTTCTCCTCTGGAGATAGCGGATCAATCGAGGTCGTCCTGCGCACGATCGCCAAATACACCGCCTGCTCCGAACAGCGCGTCAACAACAACGAGAGCATCATCTATACCCATCACAAAGCTGACAGAACCCGCTCTACTTTGCTCGCCAATATGACCTCCTTTCGCACAGCCTACCCTCCCTTCCTCTACCTCGGATGCCCGCTGGTATACGGTAAGGCCAACTCTGGTATTTACGAGCACCTCGAAGACAAGATCCGCAAACTCATCGCGGGATGGCACAACGCAACCCTATCCCCAGAAGGGAAAACGATTCTCATCAAACACGTCCTATCATCCATTCCGATGTACACCCTGCTCATTTGCTCCCCTCCCAAGAAGGTTCTCCACTCTCTCGAATCCCTTTTTGCCAAGTTCTTCTGGGGGCACAACAACGGCAAGGACAAATACCACTGGGCCGGCTGGGAGTCAATGCCCAAACCAACTGAAGAAGGTGGTCTGGGCTTCAGCAGGCTTGCCCATATCATGCACGCCTGCTCCATTAAGTTGTGATAGAAGTTGCGCACCAAGACCTCTTTATGGACGAAGTTCATGAGAGCTAGATACTCCAGATTCTCCCATCTGTCGGAGGCGAGCTCCAATAACAGATCCTCGGCTTCGTGGCGTCACATTATTCAGGGTCGTATCACTGCAGAACCTCTTATCCGTCTCCAGTTGGATGACGGTCGCTCTCCGGCATGCCTGGAGCGATGGCTTGGAGAAGACATCATACATCCTAATATTCTTACTCCTCCAAAGTGCGCCATTAGGGATCTATGGGAGGGCAGTTCCGGATGGGATTGGAGGAAGGTCAGAGATTGATTAGGCCAGCCAACGGAAACCTATCTTCTTGCTGCCAATCTGCGGATTACCGATACGAACGAAACTTGGAAATGGTCCCCCAACCTGAATAGGATATTCACTTTGGCCTCTGCCAGGCTTGTGGCCAGAGGCAGTGGGGTGCAGAATCCTATTTTTGCCAATTATTGGCAGGCTTGCATCCCCATCAAATGGTCTATCCTCATCTGGCGTGCTCTTCGCCGAAATATTCCGATGGATGACACCATCAGATCCATGGGATACAGCCTCGCTTCGAGATGCCACTGCTGCGAGGAGCACTCGACGGAATTTGTCGAGCACGTCCTTCTTTCGGAAGAGTTAGCCACCGGCCTTTGGTCCAAGCTCCACAATAGACTTAGTATGGTCCAGCCAACGGGGGGCTTCTATGATCTCCTTGCCTTCTGGAGCTGATCCCACGGTCATCAGATCGAAGCAGCCGCCGGTTTTTGGGTTCTTTGGAAAAACAGGAACAAATCCAGATATGAAGGCCGACAAATCCCCCTTCCTCAGTTGTCCAGAGAGGTCATCAGACAATGCTCCAAAGTTCGGAGACGCTGCCCCCACGTCTCCCACGCGTTCTGGGAGGCTCTGGCTTAGGCCGCCCTCCCCTCTGTTTGCGTGCGTGTCTCACGCTTTTCGTTTTCTGTCCTTTTGTCGCGCTAGCGCGCTTACTTGTATAGGCTTCGGCATTTTGTGCCTATTACATCAATAAAGTTCAGGTTATATATATATATTTATATATATATATAAAATATATATATATATATATATATATATATATATATATATATATATATATATATATATATATATATATATATATATATATATATATATATATACACACACACACACACACACTCATATATAATCTCTTATATATAAACATATGTAAAATTTAATACTACGAATTTATAGATAAAAATTAATAAAATCACTAATACCATAAATATAGGAAAATAATCCTAAAATTCCTAAAACATATTTATATCATGATAAATAATACCTTACTTCTAGTTATTATTAGCAGTGCATACATATGTATATATATATTTTTTTTCGTTCAACCAGCTGATTTTATTGAATTAAAGATCAGGAAAAGAAAATACAAAGTATCTAGCCAATGCCTAGATCAGTCCAAGAGCTCGGAATCTTTGGCTTGTGCGTGCATCTCCTTAGTGCTTTCCCGATCTGTCTTCTAGTCTCAAACAATAACTGATCAGCCGAATAATTATATCCTTCATATCGCCATTTGTTTCTGTTCTTCCATGTAACCCAGCATATCGCCGCTACCGTAATCTCCTTGAGATGAAGATTAGGACTCCTCCACCATATGTCAAACAGCCAAACTAAGGTCGACTGCTGCGCAAATACATTAAGGTCTACTTGTAGAGTTTGCCAAAGTTTACCGACCAACGCTCCTTCTCTGAAGATGTGTTCCACTGTCTCGACTGATGGAATATCACAGCAGTGACATTTACAAGCTAGTCGATACCCAAACTTTTGAACAATGTCATCCGTTGGGAGTTTGTTATGCATCAATCTCCACAATAATATGGACCACTTGTAGGGGATACAAGTGTTCCAAATATGTTTAAAGGATGGATTGATCGGAGAAGGGGCTCGAATACTCCGCCAAGCATTAGAAACAGTGAATTTGCCGCTTACTATAGTATTCCAAATCCATTCTCCATTGTCCAGCTGAGTCATATGTTGATTTGCCATATCCCTACCTTGCAATAACCGTCTCCATACAAAAGAACACTTCTGCGGAGCTCCAACTAGATCAAGGTTTTGAAATTTACAGTATCTAGCCTTGAGAAATCTCTGCCAAAGCCCGTCTTGCGTTTTCAGCTTCCATCATAACTTACACGTAAACACATCCATAGTCTCTTTAATGCTTCTAATCCCTAGTCCAGCCTCCTCAATAGGTCTCGCCATAGAACCCCAACTCGACCAGATGTATTTATGAATACCCTCCGATGAACCCCAAAAGAACCGGACGAACATATCCTCAAGTTTGTTTAGGACTGACTTCGGAGGATTACAAGTAGCGATCGTGTACATGGGGATAGATAACAATACCGATTTGATAAGAGTTAGCTTTCCCCCATACGATAAAATTTTCTGTTGCCAACCTTCAATTCTTCTACGAATCTTTGCCAACAACTCTTCAAACTATATAGTACTGCCCATGCCCACGACCATTGGACATCCAAGATAGATGAAAGGTGGATGCTGGATCTCGAAGCCTGTAATGTCTTGAAGTTCATTCATCCTATCAAATGTTGGAGCTGTGTATATGGATGATTTTGCAGCATTAATACTCTGACCCGAGGCTTTCTCATATCTTTGTAAAATCCTATGAATCGTCTGCACCGATCGAACATCACCAGCTGAAAATAACAGGACGTCATCTGCAAACGCTAAATGAGTAATAGCCGGGCAACCACTTGGAACATAGTAATGAGTAAATGAAGCCTTCTCCACCATTTTGTTTAAATTCCTCGACAGAACTTCAGCTGCAATTATGAATAGGGCTGGAGACAGTGGATCTCCTTGGCGAACACCTCTAAAAGCTTTGAAGTAGCCGGACGAAACACCATTAATGATAGTAGAGTACCATACATTGTTGAGCAATCGAAACACCATACTAATCCATTGTTCCTTGAATCCAAATCTACGCATTACTTGCATAGAAAGGACCAATCAAGCCTATCATAAGCTTTGGTCATGTCCAACTTAATGGCAATATTACCACCTCTATTATTGTTATTCATTAAGCTCAACATCTCTTGGGCTAAGAGAATGTTATCGACAATCTCTCTTCCCCTTACGAAACCACTTTGCTCTGGGGATATGAGTCGTGGCAAGATAGACGCTAATCTAAGAGCAAGTAGCTAGGAGATAATTTTGTTGAAGACAGTGCATAAGCTAATTGGACGGAAGTCAGACATGTACCTTGGATTAGTGTGCTTAGGAATAAGCACCAATGATGTACTCGTGAAGGTCCTTGGCAATTCGAAACCGTCCATGAATAGGGATATCGCCTCTGCCACGTCATCCTCAATGATATGCCAGCAAGAAAGAAAGAATGTAGTTGTAAACCCATCTGGTCCCCCTGTACTGTTGACGTCGAGAGTCTGAATAGTATGAAGAATTTCCTCCTTTGTTGGCTTAGCAGTCAAGATATCATTATCATCCTCTGTCAAAATCTAAGGAATAACCTCCATAAGGTCTTCATCCTCCTCAGTATGAACACTCTTATACTGTTCTTCATAGTAGGAGTTTACCATTGACTGAATATCCTTCAACTCAGATTTGCTAACACCTTCCTCATCCAGAATATGATGAATATGTAATTTTCTATGCTTACTATTAACACATTCATGAAAGTATTTAGTGTTTCGATCACCCTCCATGTCCCACCGAAGACGCGCCTTTTGTCTCCAAAATGGGTCAACATATGAATGCTTTTGTTTTAACATAGCTACAGATTTATCCATAACAATCCTGTTAGCCAAAGATCTATCCGCTTCAAAAGCAAGTTCCGCTGCCAGGGCCTGATCCTCCGCAACCTTGACTTCCTGGAAAATATCACCAAAGTGACTATGACTCCATTTAGATAGAGCCTTACGACAAGCTGCCAGTCGCAAGCTAACCCTAATCAAGCCATTCCGATGAGAGATGGAATGCCATGCCTCCTCCACAATCTCCTTGAAACCCTCCTGTCTAGCCCAGAAATCAAGAAAGCGAAATAGCCTCTTTTCTCCTTCATTCTTAGCTTGTAGCTTGACTAGTAATGGCGTATGGTCGGATTCTGCCCTATTCAAATGTTCCACCTTAGACAATGGAGCAATATGAAGCCACTCTGGAGTCACTAACATCCTATCCAACCTCGATCCCCTACGATCAGCTGATTTAGATTTTATCCAGGTGAATCGACTGCCAGTGAAGGATAGCTCTGTTAGGCCAGCTGCTATCTGGAAATTAAGAAAGTCCTGTATAGAGATCGGGCAAGGAGGCCTGCCCCCAACTTTTTCGTCCACATTAGCAATAGCATTGAAATCCCCCCTACCGCCCATGGCAAGTTGTGAGTGGACTGTAAGCTTAAAAGCCTCTCCCACAAGTCCCTACGGCCCTCCTTCTTGTTATGGCCATGCACAAAAGTGAACATAACTTTCGTAGGAAGAAATTCATTTTGGAAAGCCACTGTAACGGCTTGATCAAAAGAGTCTAAAACTGAGATAGTGCAACCCGTCTTGGCGAATATCCAGATGTTGCCCTTGTCATTTGAGAACCCCTTGTCAAATCCAAGCTTGAGTTGAAAATGTAACAATTTACTACTGTCCACTTTAGGCTCTAGAATAGCTAGCATATGAACTTTGTGCACCCGACAAATATTACGTAGTCTCTTAAGAGCCATTTTGCTAGCCACCCCACGAATGTTCCAACAAATGATGTTAAACATTAATGGAAGGATGATGGGTACCCGATTTAGTGGCTGCGGTGATAGAGCGAAGGACCCTGTCCGTTGGCGGGACTTCTCTCTTTTTGCGCTTAGATTTAGCTGCAACTGTTCCACTTTCTTCCTCCTCCACTGCGTCGGCCCAGCTGCCGATAACGCCTTCTTCTTCACTCCGAATCTCATCTTCAGTAGCCTCGACTGCAGTTTCTTGCTCGCCGTCGGACTCTCCCTGGGGAATTTCTCCTTCTTCATGCCCTTCATTTTCTTGCAGTGGTTCCTGGGGAATGTCCGATTCAAGAGCTGCTGTCTCAACACTATCATCCTTTTGAGTGGCCTCCGTCTCGTCATTTGGAGAGTGTGTCACATCAATAGGGAGGGTTTTGTCGTTGGAATGAATGCTCAAGGCCTGGGATTGGTTGGGAGCCTGATCCGAGTTGACTTACGTGGGTGAGCGTGCCGCATCCTCTCTTTGCAAAATGAGTAACAACTGGTTCTGGTTGACGACTAGTAATGGCTGCGGCCTCTTGATGCATGGGGGCTTTCCCTCGGGTATTGTGTTTGAGTTTGCAAAAACTTATCGAATGACCCTGATGACCGCAGTAAGAGCAGTATAATAGGGTTGTTTCATACTCTATTAATTGCTAAAACCCTCTACTAGGCAGGTTGATACGAAGACGGTGTTGCAGTGGTTTAGAAGCATCTATCTCCATGAATATACGTGCCATACTCGGACGTGACAAGTCCGCCGTAGCCTTGTCGATCTTCAATGGGTTTCCAAAGGCAGAAGCAATAGCAAATAATACATCCCTAGCTTAAAGATGGTGGGGCAAATTTGGAAGCGTTACCCAAACAGGGATCTTCGACGACTCCTAAGACGAAGAAAAATCCGGATCCTATTTAAAAATTCTCATAGGAGCCCTAGAAATATACCAGAGATCTTTGGAATAAAGCCGCAAGAAGTCAACTTCATTGGATGGTCGGATGAGAATATGCTTCCCGTCAATAACTCCTACTTTGATTGAACCTGCGAACTCGAAGCCAGTGAATGCCTTCCTAATCAAGTCGATCGGAGGGCGAGCATGCGAGAACTTCCCTATTAAAGCATAACGAAACGGATCAACAAGAATGGACTCCTCCTCTTCCGAGAAAGAAATCAAAGGAGATCCTTTGAAAGAAGTGACCGTTCGTGGCGCAATGACAGGAGCCGTCGGGGACGGGCCCTTCACCGCATCCGCGAAGGACTTGGCCGCCATAACCCTAGTATCAAGCACGGAGGAAGCCACCCACCAAGTGGTTGGATGGCTCAGGGTTGAACCCCGGCCCGGCCAAGGGCCACATCGGCGTTGGTGGAGAAGAGAAACCTAGGGTTTACTCAGGGGCGGCAGTCGGCGCGCGATCATATATATATATATATATATATATATATATATATATATATATATATATATATATATATATATGTATATATATATATATACATATATATATATACATATATATATATATATATATATATATATATATATATATATATATATATATATATATATAATATGTACTACCATATCTCATAATCATATAAATTTTCTAAAATACTATAAACTATATAATAAATCAATAATTACCCATATAAAATATAGGGTAGTTACAATAGCTTTCCATTTTGGCCGGCCTAATCCTCTATACTACTAGTGCATTGCCGGTCAAATGGAACAACCTGATATGGACCCAATCCGATCACATAATGCTCTAATATCTCAAGGCACCGTTTATATTTATATTGTACATCAGATTTACCTGTACTGCTTTACATTCCAGTTTTACCATATATCTCACACCATGATATGATATTCAGTCTACCATGTACTATTTTACTTCCAGTCTTGATATTTTGTCTTGTATTTCATTATATTTGTTTCTTATAGTATTTGTCAATTCATTGGAACTACTGTTGGCATTTGTACTTCGCTCCAATCATGACTGGATAACTATTTGGGCTTACATGCAGACTGCTCTACCTTCTACGGGTTTGGGATAGATGGAGACTATGATCAGGACTTGCCGGTGGAGCCGGTGCTCGTAGAGGATGTACCACCTGTAGTGACTTAGATTAGCTAGGCTTTGACTGGATTTGTATTCCAGCTTGCATTAGGTCTGTATAAATTATTTGGGATTGTATTATGTCTTTAAATTCTGAACGTGTTTGTGACTCTGCATCTATTTCAGACTATCTATTTCATCTTTATCTCTATTATATTCGTGCTTATCTTTCTTAGATTCATGTGATTGAGTTGTGATTATATTCCTTCGTGCGGAGATGACATGTTATATTCATTTATGTCTTAGATGTTATATGTTCTAGATGATCTATACGACGTTCTACCGTCGACTCCGTGGCGTAGGCTGGACGTACCCATGTGCTCATGCCCCTAAACAGGGTGTAGGTCGTGACAAAGCCAAATACACTAGATTACCTTTCAAATATGTCCAAAGGGATTCAGAACTTATCCATAGTGATGTCTGTGATTCCAATAGGGTTTTAACCCGAGGCGGTAGGAAATACTTACTTTTGTAGATGACCATTCAAAGTAATGTTACACCTACCTCCTTAAGACCAAAGATGAAGTTCTAGACATATTCAAAGTCTATAAGTCTGAAGCTGAGAACCAGTTAGATAGAAATATTAAGATTCTTAGATCAGATCATGGGGGTGAGTATACCTCAAATAAAATATCTAATTCTGTGAAAAACATAGAATTATTCATGAGGTAACTACTCCTTATTCACCACAGTCCAATGGTGGTGATGAAAGAAAGAATCACACTCTGTTAGACATGGTAAATGCCATGCTTCTCAGTTCAGGTGCCCTTGATAATCTTTGGGGAGAAGTCTTATTGTCAGCCTGTTATTATCTGTAATAGGATATCCAGTAAGACTAATAATAAGACACCTTATGAGTTATGGAAAGGTCGAACTCCTATGATCAATTATTTCAAAGTTTGGGGATGTCTAGCTAAGGTAGGAATTCCTGAACCGAAAAAGAGGAAGATAGTTCCTAAGACAGTAGATGCTGTGTGTTTGACATTGAAAATACGACAAGGTTTTGCTGACTAAACCTTTGGTATTTCAATTACAAACAGAACAGTATACAATGTAGGACTTAGACGTAGTCCTAGGAGTACACTTTTGTTTTTATCTGGGAACTATGTCGGTGGAGCGAGTGGAAATACGTTGATTCCGTTGACGATCTGACGACGATCTTGAACTCTCTGAAGGTCTGGGTTGCTCTGGATGCCGGAGCGTTACGAGGAGAAGCGGACGTTAAGTGTCTCTTCTGGCCTCTGTGGATGTGCTTCTCTCTGTGTATGTATGTCCGTCCTTGTCTGTGTGTGTATGATGAAGGAATGATCCCTTTATTTATAGATATCAGGCTGGCTGCTCATGCGCGCATATGTCGGATGCGCCTGGACGTGGGAACGCCACGTGGCTGATGCTGGCGGGGACGCATAGTTGATGCGCCCTAGATTAAAGTTTAATCTCCTGGACTGCTGTGCTGGGCTGCGATGGAGCTGGCAAGTGGCAGTCACGAAGATTTAGTTGTTGCTGAGATCTTGGGTGGCTAGTACCCATTCTTTGAACAGAACTGACTCAAGGGACGCGTGGCGTATGCCTGTGGCTCAAAGATCTCAGTTTTGGATGAGAGTGATATGTCGGAATGCGCCTAGGATCGGGCACATGGAGACGACTTAGTCCTATGAGTTTTAGGCATCATGGACAAGTCTGAGTGCATGGCTTTTGAGGCGCATGCAGAGGTTCGCATCAGGGTGCACGTAGAATCAGGCGCAGGGGAGGCGACTTGGTCTCATGATCTTTAGGAGCCATGAGCAAGTCCAGGCACATGTCTTTTAAGGCGCATGCGGAGCTTTATCTTCTGTTGCTTAGGGTCAGAAGTAAGCCGGGGGGGCGTATGACCACTGGGGCGCATGCAGTCTTCTGGGCATATGTCCAAGAGGCGCATACAAATGATTGGTCTTCCACATGGAAATTGTTGTCGACCCAAGTGAAAGAACCAAACCCTCGCCCCGAGTGGACTCACAGGTTTGAACTAATCACTAACCCTCGTCCCGGGTGTGGACTCTCTGGTTAGTACTAACCCTCGTCCGGAGAGTGGACTCTCTGGTTAGTTCATGACAAGGCACCCTCGTCCCGAGTGTGGACTCTCTGGTTAGTTCACGGCAAGGCACCCTCGTCCCGAGTGTGGACTCACGGATGTAAACAGATCAAGAAAAACACCCTTGTCCCGAGTGGACTCTCTGGTGCCAAGGAAACAATATCAAGGATTTAGCAGTTCAATTACACGTACTCATTCTATGACACGACTCAAGCAAGGTACTGACGAGAAACTCCAAGTG
This sequence comes from Iris pallida, assembly GCA_029216955.1. NCBI lineage: Eukaryota > Viridiplantae > Streptophyta > Magnoliopsida > Asparagales > Iridaceae > Iris > Iris pallida. The sequence continues at coordinate 24,249,402 of JANAVB010043419.1, forward strand.
TGAACCACAAGACCAAACATGAACACGGCTATATGCAATGAAAACAACTCAAAAGAATGTAATACGAAAAGCACATGTCCATAAACATTCAAAACTGGAAAATAAAATACAATGCTTATAAATAAAACTGTAGAGGAAGGCAAGGTATACTTACCTGGAGGTTGCACGCAGATCCAACAACAATATAGTCAACTGCCAAGCCATAAAGTCCAAGTCATCACAACTGTCTCCGAAAGCTGAAACAAATATTGCCAATATTCTCAGAATAGTAAAAGTAGCTAGGATTGTCTGTCCTTAAGTACAATTCTGGATACAGGAGCAAAACGGTAATTTCGGGCCAAAACGATGTCCGTCGTTGGATCCGCTTCGTACCGAAAAATGTGCCAGAGTAAATAGTCTCTAAAGTCGTCAAACTATATGTCTACAGATTTGTTTTGATGATACGAACCTAATGGTATGTCCAGTTTTGGATTCCGGCAGGCCACACACAAAATTGCCCGTTGAATCGGATCGTAGGGCCCGCGAAACGGCGATCCGATCAACTGTCTCAGAATCGGACCAAACTTGGCATACAGGACCAGAAAAACGATACGGTCCTGTTGGTACAAGTTTTGTCTCGATCTGACGAACGTGCACAAAGTAATTGGAGTTTGTGCAAAGGGGTCGATACTGTGAATTTCGACGGATACGTATCAAATTCGTCGCGCACACACGACCAATTTGAATTCCGTCAAAGCCCACACATCCATGAAGCTGTTATGCACCTTTCGATGCTTTCGGTTCGCGATCACGTCGCCCGGAATGGCGGGACGCACGTCGTATCGAAGGTTTTTCAAGTTTTTGAAAACTATTTTTTCTTGATTTTAGAAGTCGGTTTTCACGATGCATGGTTGATGAAATCAGAATCTATAAAAAGGGTTACGAAGCCTTATATATTGTCTAGAAGTATCTTCAAAAAATTTAGGGAAATTCTGAACATCCTGACGGGAATCGTCTTCCTAAGTCGGGGGTTCGAGTAGGTGTTATGCTCTGTTTTAGAGCAGTTTTTCATCGATCTTTGCATCGATTTTTTTGACAGGGTGCTAATCTATAGTGGAATCTATTTACTAGGATTCATAGAGGGTTATCTCATCTTTCCGTAGGAATTTACAAGATCAAAAACGATTGGGTATTCGAGCCAAAAATAGGGGAGGAAGTGGGTTACCTAGCTGTCGGCTTGTTGGTGCGAAACAGGGTGTTCTCTGTTACAGGATGTTTTTCGGTATCACGCGGTGGCCGATGGTGGGTGCAGGTGGCCGAGGGTGTGCGCGTGGCCGTGGCGAGTTATGGGGGTGAAGGTCTCAGCGAGTTTATGTTAGGGTTTTCTTTCGTTTTTCGATCTCTATTTGTATTTATATCGAACAAGCGGGGGTTCCGTTCGGCTGTCCAAATAGAGGGTCGGGTTTTCAACAGGTTTAGGCGGTTTTGGTCCATTAGCTCGGGTGGTGATGAGTACTGTTCACTGAACAGTACCCGAACCAATATGTCCTGTTTTATTCTTTTTTTCTTTTTCCTTTTTTTCTCTTTTTCTTTAACAACTAATATATATATATTTAACAACTAATATATATGTATATAGATATTCATATATATATATATATATATATATATATATATATATATTTTAATATATATATATATATATATATATATATATATATATATATATATATATATATATATATATATATATATATATATATATATATAAACATACTTGTATACATTCTACTATACACATATATACATATATACACATACGCACATATATTTATATATATTCATATATACATACACATACACGCATATATATATTTATTTATTTCTATATATCTAAAATTATATATATATATATATATCTATACATTTTTTTATATATCTATACATATATACGTACATATACATATATACGTATATTTGTATATATACATATACATATATATATATATTATATATATATACATATATATATATTCACACACATATAACCAATAATAATAAAATAGTATTATTTAATAATACTCTCAATAATATTGATAATAAAATAATAATAATACTACTAGTAATAACAAAATTCAATAAGCCAGTAATGGTGTGTATACCATTACGTAAACAATCTAATGACCCCAAAATGTACAATGACCCACTTTATATAAATATCATTGAATATCAAATAATGATATTTTATAACATTTAATTAAGGAATATTTAGAAAATATTTGTTAGATCGTTAAAACGAAATACAACACAATCATACCAAAATACACCAACACGAATGTCGCTGGACGTACCGCATGACTACATTGGCTTGGGATTATTTTAGGTCCAATCTGGACTAGTTCGGTACAACCGGGTTCCCTGAACTCAATAATATAATTAATAAATAAAAATCTTCGGTAAGGTTAAGTCGCAACTTGGCCTGGTTTTCCTAGTTATGATATCACTATGGCTCGGCCTTCCCTACCAAGGCTAATACACTAGTCAAAGCACGCCACTGCACTATCCGTGCCATGATTTCTAGTCGTCTAGTACTTCGAAACTCAACCATGACTAAAGTCATCTACCGTAATAATTAACTAAATGATTAATTCTAAAATTCTAAAAAAAAATCACCATTTAAATCAATAAATGATATAAAAATATTTCAAGAAATTTCTGGGAAGGGAGGCTACAAATCTACCCACCTTAAAAATAATTTCGTCCTCAAAATTCAAATTCATAACTATTCCTTAAAACTCAAAGTCTACTATTATCTTAATATCCTCAAATTTAATCTATCAAAATATTTTATATCCTCCTCTAGTCAGTTTATAACTCCGAATAATTGAGGACTTCTACCCACCTTTGGTCACACTACTCCTCAAAATACGGTCACTAAAATCTTATAACCTTCTAACTAGTGGCTAATAATCCTACCAAAAATAACTAGGACATATGGCATCTATAATCCTTCATATCTATAAACAACCAATATTCAATAGTCAAGCAATATATACTATAATTTAAGGATTTCTGATAGATTCTAGACAGCACGATCGTTCGTCACCTCGAAATAAAAGGGACGAGAATCAATGGTACGGAAAGCAATAAAGTATAATCGAGAGCAAATTTGGAGTTTTCAAGGATGTAGAGAATTTCTAGGAGAATTTCCAAGGCTGTGTGGATTGAGATTCCTAAGGGTTTAGTTAGTTACGCAGGCTCGTATCAGTACAGTTACGTAATCGATACGATATGCTCTGACCTGCATGGGCCACCAAAAAAACTTGTCACGACCCGCACCCGCTTTTCGGACGCGAGAGCGTGAGCAAGCCAGCTACGTATCGAGCGGACTTCAGCCTCTCTCGAATACGTAAACGCAGTCAAGGCTATGGTATACTGCCAAATCATGGCAAACAAATCTATATCTCAATCCACAATAAGAGTATAAAACATGAATGAACACTATGGGTCGTGGTCTGCAACCCACTAGCATAAATGTCCGATAAGACTCTAAAGGAAATAACAAGAGTCTAAAACTGAATCAAGAAATATGATATCTCATGATAAGGTATGAAAGCACGAAAGGATAACAAACGTAATAATGATACATGAATCCCACAAGAACCGTAAATCCTCCGCCATCCAGAACTACTAGCTAACTCCATGCAATCGCTAAACCTGAAGAGATCATCAGGTCCTCAGAGGACATAGCAAGATACATAATATATATGCCTATCTAACAGTTTTATCATACGCAAGAAAATAAACAAGAAAACAGGAACATGACAAATGACTACGACCACGAACACGAACACACGAACACTAGAACAACTACGCGTAAATGAACTGCCGAGTAAACAATGAATACGAGATCAATGGAAGAACCAAATCCTCACCCTGAGTGGACTCGTAGGTTTGAACTAATCACTAACCCTCGTCCCGAGTGTGGACTCTCTGGTTAGTTCACGGCAAGGCACCCTCGTCCTGAGTGTGGACTCTCTGGTGCAAGTATAACATCCTCGTCCTGAGTGTGGACTCTCTGATGTAAACACCCTCGTCCCGAGTGGACTCTCTGGTGCAAGTCAAGTCAACACCCTCGTCCCGAGTGTAGACTCTCTGGTACAAATAAATCGACATCCTCGTCCCGAGTGTGGGCTCACGGATGTAAACAGATCAAGAAAAACACCCTCGTCCCGAGTGGACTCTCTGGTGCCAAGGAAACAATATCAAGGATTTAGCATTTCAATTACACGTACTCATTCTATGACACGACTCAAGTAAGGTATTGACGAGAAACTCCAAGTGTGAACCACAAGACCAAACATGAACACGACTATATGCAATAAAAACAACTCAAAAGAATGTAATAGAAAAAGCACATATCCATAAACAATCAAAACTAGAAAATAAAATATAATGCATATAAATAAAACTGTAGAGGAAGGTAAGGTATACTTGCTTGGAGGTTGCACGCAGATCGAACAACAATATAGTCAACTGCCAAGCCATAAAGTCCAAGTCATCACAACTGTCTCCGAAAGCTGAAACAAATATTGCCAACATTCTCAGAATAGTTAAATTAGCTAGGAATGTATGTCCTTAAGTCCAATTTGGAACACAGGGGCAAAACTGTAATTTTGGCCAAAATGATATCCGTCATTGGACCCGCTTCGCACCGAAAAATGTCCCAGAGTGCATGGTCTCTAAAGTCGTCAAACTACATGTCTACGGATTTGTTTTGATGATACGAAACCAACGGTATGACCAGTTATGGATTTCGGCAGGCCCTACACAAAATCGCCCGTTGAATCGGATCGTAGGGCCCGCAAAACGGCGATCCGATCAACTGTCTCAAAATCGGACCAAACTTGGCATACAGGACCAAAAAAATGATACGGTCCTGTTGGCGCAAGTTTCGACTCGATCTAACGAACGTGCACAAAGTAATTGAAGTTTGTGCAAAGTGGTCGATACGGTGAATTTTGACGGATACACATAAAATTCGTCGCACACACGCGATCAATTTGAATTCTGTCAAATCCCACACATCTACGAAGCCATTACGCACCTTTCGATGCTTTCAGTTTACGACCACGTCACCCGAAATGGCGTGACGCACGTCGTATCGAAGCTTTTTAAGTTTTCGAAAACTGTTTTTTTCTTGATTTTGGATGTCAGTTTTCACGATGCATGGTTGATGAAATCAGAATCTATAAAAGGGCTACTATAATGTCTGTTGTTCGTACTACGTATCTGGGTATACGTATACGTATTATTTCTGTATTGCATGATTCCTTGCTTAGTTTTCATCCTGGCTTGGGTTATTCATGGTTCGGGTTGGCTTGGTTCGGTTTGGGATTGCTATTGGTTCGTCATGAACCAAGGGTGAACCCCCTACCTACTACTACCACTACCATTTATTACCCATACTTCCTTCTCTCTCTTCATTACTCTCTTCTTCTCCACCATTAACTCCTGCACCTACCAAGAGAGTGAGGTCTAGGCAAGTGCAACTTGCTTCATGGAGGAACTCCAACTTTATTGCTTCATCCTCTTCCTTATAGCATTTTAACTTACTTTAATACTTGGCATTTCCACTTTCCATGGCTAGATTCTTGTAGATCTAAGTTTACTTTATTTTTGGAATTCTTGGGTTTTGATCTATTTAATCTTGTTATTTCTAAGTTTTGATGGTTCTATGTTGTAGAGCATTTCATTTTGACCCGTTTTGACCTATGGAAGTTCGGATTTTGGCTCCGGATGATGGAGTTATGGAGCTTGAGAACTTGGCTCTCATGGTGTTCTTCTTCTCGGGATTTTGGAGAAGATGAACTGTGCTTGACTTGACCATATGAATAATTCATACGGCAAGTATTCTCATCAGCCGCATGGCTGGAAGTACTTGAGCCGCATGAGGGCCGAACTCATCTAGCCGCATAACTCGCTCAATCTCCAGCCGCATATACTCTGCACTTCTTAAGCCGTATGGGACGTTATCTGTTTAGCCGTATACACCCTTCCTGGCCGCATGGGGACCCCGCTTCTTCCAGCCGCATGAATGCTCTGACTCAGTCTCATGCGCCCTCTCTTCCCGCTAGTTGCATGGGACTTTACTTGACCCAGCCGCATGAGAACTTCTTTCTGAGCCGCATGCAAGCAACTTGCTCTCAGTCGCAGGAACCCTTCCCCCTGCAGCCGTATAATACCCCTCTCTTCCCGCTAGCCGCATATGCCTCCTTCTCCTCAGCCGCATGAGCTTTGGACCCTCAACCGCATGAGCTGCTGCCGTATGGATTCTCCCCTTTAGCCGCATACGCCTGATCCTATTCAGCCGCATGGACTGTTCTCTAATCAGCCGTATGAGATCATTCCTGGCCGTATATGCCTGAGCCGTATGGCTCTCCAACAGTCCTGTGTACTATTATTTTATTATTAATTGCCCATGTCTTATAACCCCTATTTTATATCCTTACGCCTTTTGTCCTGAACTTGATAAATCACGATTTGATTGACATGATTAAAATAACAATTGTACATGACATGGTGTGACAAGGAACTAGCATGACATGACTTGATAGTGGCCCGACGTGGCGCACTCCTGACAAGTAAACCTGACATGATATATCTTGCTAAGCTGTTGCGACGGCTACCTGACATGACATGACCTGTATAAATAACATGGACACCGTGGGCGCATGTGCTTGTACAAATAAGCCAGTCCTGTCTTACATCATGTCTAGGACAGGGATTCCTGAGTACCACGGTCAGGAGTACCTGCTAAAATGGACTAAGGTTAACAACTAGAATTACACAGTAGTCATGAAGAGATTTCCCAGCTACAGGCATCCCGTTACCTGGGCGCGCCTGGGATCTGTAGCCTGCCGTCGAGTAGGGCACATTTCCAGTACACTGTCATGTGTTGCACCCTTCAAGCTACCTAAGGGTACATGCGTTTCCTGGACGATGTACCCACCTGAATTCAACCCCTAATTTTCGTCCTAGGTAACCTGGATGGTCTGCAGGGCTTGTGGCTGTGGAATAATCTCACTGCATCTTGCTAGTAATTAGGCCTGTGATAACCCTAGTTAGTTAAAGTATCAAGCCATAATTCTTGCTTGGCCGTGAAATGATTGGATGGAGTCTAACCAGTCTAGTCTTGTCCTAATCCTGTTCTAGGTTACTGCATGACCGGAATGCCTATATTTATTTTACCGATAAATGGTGAGAATCCAAGTTCTGTTCAGACGAAGGATTACAACTCCGGTCCTTGTTTGGTTTATGGGTTGTAACCTGGCTATCTGAATAGTCCTACGGTTATCTCATCGTATATCACCCTGTTATGCTTTTTTTCTTAATTTCTGTCTTATTTATTACTTTATTGTTATTTTGTGCTAATTGCTGGTTTTAGTTTCTAAGTGAAGTCTCCTTTGTGGCACTTGCTCTTTCTGGGGTCTGACCCAGCTGGTTTTGTGTGGCCAGATTTCGGAGCAGCTCCAGAGGATCTACCAACTTTCCAGCCCGATGGTGGCGACTAGACGTAACCAGGGCAACGAGTGGGTTTCTTTTTGATCTCCCACTTTATTGTAAAAAAATTCTTTTGAGGCGTTTAGCCAACGAGCACCTGTTTAGCTCGATTGTATTTTACTTACTGTCTGCCTACGGGCTGTACCATGATTGACAGATCCTAGGATTGATCATGTATGACTAAACTCTTACTATTCCTAACATTTTGTAATGACTAGCTTCATGATCAGCTAAATATGTAATGTTTGGGATGCCTTACTATTGTATATTTAATGATCATACGTCTTGTAACTCTTACTTACTTGCTTGTGATTGAGACAATAGGCTTTTTCATGACCTTCGGAGACTGTTGGCTTGTAGTAAACCCTCATGTATCTAGACAGCTATGACCGTATAGCGAGATAGAATCTATTTCATATACGTAGTTGGCTATGTCTGCCCCCGCTCTCCAGTATTCTGGTTCTGGGTGTGACATGGTTTAAGTGGTGGCCCATGCAGGTCTTGTAAATCAAGATATGTGAGAATTTACCGAATAGATGTCTCAATCACTATGCGCCCTTGATCTCTGTTCGTGTCCTCTGAATCCCTGGATTCTTGTCCTGATCACATGTTCGTATCGTTGATCTGTCCTGGACCTTCCTTATTGTTCCCCATGTCGTCTTCTTTAGCGGCATTGTTCCTCGACCTGCCGGTCAGCAAGGCGGAGCACTTCTCGCGGATCAGCAGCAACCTGGAGATCAAGTCCAGCTTTCGGGAGTAGCCTCCAGAGTCGTACCTTCTGGCGGAGAGCCACCGGTCCAGCCAGTCCAGCCTGTAGAACCTGATGACGGCACTTTGGTAGGTCTCGTCAGGACCTTGATAGCTTCCCAAGACCGGCGCGGAGATGTCTTATACCAGGCAGTGATGGATGCTTTGACCAGAGGAGGTCATCAGGGTAACCGCACGGCCAACAGCTTCAAGCGCTTGAACCCTCCCTTCTTTGATGGTAGCGAAGATGCTATCGCAGCAGATGCTTGGCTTCAGGACACTGAGATGATTCTAGAAGCAGCCAGGACCCCAGAGAACGAGAAGGTGGCCATAGTGCGCCTGCAGTTGCTAGATCTTGCCCGTAGCTGGTGGGCGGCTCAGGCCGTTGGATTAGCAGCACCCATTGCTTGGGCGGTATTCAGAGAGAGATTCCAGACCAAGTATTTTGATGCTGTAGCTCGGTACGATCTACAGACGAGGTTCACCAATCTGAAGCAGATGGGGAGGACGGTCGACGGATATGCGACCGAGTTTTCGAGACTTAGTCGGTTTGCTCCCACCTTGGTGGCAACCGAATATGATCGAGCCCAGCGGTTCCAGCAGGGACTTCACCTGGAGATCTTGTTGGCAGTAGAACAGTTTGAGCATCAGACTTTTGATACAGTCTTGAGAGCAGCCCGAAGGCGTGAGTATACCTCCCAGAGGATCGTGGATAGGGCCGCAGGTCGGAAGAGATCCCACGGCCAGATGAATCAGTCTTCAGCCCCAGCCCCGGCAGCAAGAGCTTTGACTATTGGAGCTCCGAGGCGAGCGACCTCAGTGACGTCGGTTCAGCATTCCACTCCGACGCACCCTCAGCAGCAGCAGCAGCAGCAGAAGCAGAAGCAGAAGCAATCTTTCGCATTAGGATGTTCTCATTGTCGGAAGCCAGGCCATGTAGTGGCAGAGTGTCGTAGGGCGCAGGGATTGTGTCTGGCTTGTGGAGCAGCAGACCATAGGGTTGGATCCTGCTCGAATAGGGGTGGTTCATCATCGTCCAACCTTTCTAGCTCTTCGGTGAGGGGACCAGCTCCGGTCCAGCAGCAGCAGTATCCATTGCCGAGGCCCTTGCCGCCTCAGTCCCAGGCATTCCAGCAGCAGAACCCCCAGCAGTATGTACAAGTCCAAGCCTTGAGTCAGAATAAGCAGCGAGGATTTCAGCCGAGGGGACCAGCACCCCGAGGGCATGATCAGGCCATGGTGATGACCGTGGAGGAAGGATTGGCACCAGGAGAGGTAGTAGAAGGTATTATTCTCGTCAACTCCTTTCCAGCTTCAGCTTTATTTGATTCTGGTGCATCGTATTCTTTTATGTCTACACGATTCACGACATGGGTAGGATTGGAGCCCGAGTCATTATCAGTAAGGCTCAATATACTTACTGGTAATGGACTTGTGGGAGTAGATAGAGTGTTTTCCTCGTGTTGAATCGTAGTTAGCGGTAGAGAGTTCCCTGCTAGGTTGATAGAGTTTCCGATGGCCGATTATGATGTGGTCTTAGGGATGGATTGGTTGAGGAACCAGTATGCTAGAATAGACTGCCATATTGGTAGGGTTGTTTTTAGCATTCCAGGCGAGCCGGAGTTTTCCTTTTCCCAAGGCGTAGTTGAGCCTTCTCCTCCAGTATTGCGGATGGCAGTAGCAGCAGTTTAGTTGTCCAGGATAGTGGATGAGTTCCCAGATGTTTTCCCAGAAGAGCTTCCAGGTATGCCGCCAGAACGGGAGATCGAGTTCACCATAGACTTGATTCCTGGGACGGCCCCAGTATCAGAGAGAGTCTACAGGATGGCGCCTTCATAATTGGAGATCTTGTACAAGATGATTGAAGAGCTTATAACCAAGGGATTCATTCGTGCTAGTGGATCGCCTTGGGGAGCCCCGATACTTCTTGTAAAAAAGAAGGATGGTACATCCAGGTTATGTGTTGATTATCGTACCTTAAACTCAGTGACAATCAAGAACAGATACCCTCTCCCGAGGATAGATGACTTGTTTGATCAACTTAAGGGGCATCAGTATTCTCGAAGATCAACTTGCGCTCAGGATATCATCAGATCAGAGTCAGAGAGCAGGACATCCCGAAGACAACTTTTAGATCGAGATATGGCATTGGGAGTTCCTTGTTATGCCTTTTGGAGCGACCAATGCGCCGGCGGTATTCATGGACCTCATGAATCGTATCTTCATGCCTTACTTGGATCAGTTTGTGATCGTGTTCTTGGATGACATCCTGGTCTACAGCAAGAGTGAAGCGGAGCATGAGCAGCATCTCAGAGTTGTCCTCCAGATTTTCAGGGAGCACCAGTTATATGCCAAGTTCAGTAAATGCGAGTTCTGGCTCGATCGCATTTCGTACTTGGGTCACATCATTACCAGAGGAGGAGTAGAAGTGGATCCCCAGAAGATTGTGGCCATTGAGTCGTGGCCAGTACCCAGCACCGTTGCAGAAGTTCGTAGTTTTCTTGGATTGGCCGGCTACTATCGGCGGTTTGTTTCAAATTTTGCTCGAATTTCGGCGCCATTGACCCAATTGACCCGCAAGGATGTGCAGTTTGCTTGGACAGCAGAATGTCAGGATTCATTTGAGAAGTTGAAGCGAGGCTTGATGACAGCTCCCATTCTCACGCTTCCAGATGGCACTGGAGGATTCTCGGTATATTATGATGCTTCGGGCAGAGGTTTGGGATGTGTTCTGATGCAGCATGGGAAGGTAATAGCTTATGCATCACGACAACTTCGTGATCATGAGAGGAATTACCCAACCCATGACTTGGAGCTGGCAGCAGTAGTGTTTGCACTTAAGTTATGGAGGCACTATTTGTACGGAGATAGGGTGGAGATTTTCACCGACTATAAGAGCCTAAAGTATGTTTTCATCCAGAAGGATCTTAATATGCATCAGAGGAGATGGCTAGAGCTTCTTGTGGATTATGATGTCAACCTACAGTATCATCCTGGGAAGGCCAACGTCGTTGCAGATGCTTTGAGCAGGAGAGCCGGAGTTTATTTCCTAACAATGCAACCAGTGCTGTTAGAAGATCTTCAGAAGATGGGTATTGAAGTTGTTCTCCCTTCCAGTATGGCATTGATGGCCAGTATGCAAGTTCAGTCCACTATAGTCGAGAGGATCCGGATGGCCAGTCAACAGATTCCAAGCTTCAGCGACTCAGAGCAGAGTGTGAGGCAGGACGAAGACCAGAGTTATGCATTCATGAGGATGGTACACTTCGACATTGTAAGCGTCTTTGTGTACCCAGTGGAGATATCAGACATGAAATCATGGCAGAGACCCACAGTTCTCAATATTCCATTCATCCGGACGGTACAAAGATGTACCGTGATATTCGTCAGCACTTTTGGTGGAATGGCATGAAAAGAGAGATAGCCCAGTTTGTCTCTCGTTGTTTAGTCTGCCAACAAGTTAAGGCTGAACATCAGAGGCCAGCTGGACTTCTTCAGCCCTTGCCAATTCCAGAATGGAAGTGGGAGCATGTAACCATGGATTTTGTGACCGGATTGCCTAGATCCCCAGCTGGTAGAGACGCTATCTGGGTTATTGTCGATCGGCTCACGAAGGTAGCATACTTTCTTTCATTCAGAGTCAGTCAGTCGACAGCTCAGCTAGCAGAGATGTACCTCAGGCAGATTGTCAGGTTGCATGGTGTTCCAATCAGTATCACCTCGGACCGGGATTCCAGATTTATATCGCACTTTTGGTGTAGCTTGCAAGAGAGTTTGGGGACTCACCTCCAGTTCAGCTCAGCTTATCACCCGCAGACAGATGGCCAGTCGGAGCGCACGATCCTGACCCTTGAAGACATGCTGCGGTCATGTACACTTGACTTCGGTGGTTCGTGGGAAGATCACTTGTACCTGGTAGAATTCTCGTACAACAACAGTTTCCAGGCCAGTATCCAGATGGTACCGTTCAAGGCACTTTATGGCAGGAAGTGCAGATCCCGTTAGCCTGGGATGATGTTGAAGAGAGGCAGATGCTCGGTCCAGAAATGATTGCCCAGACAGTCGAGGTGGTCAGGAGAGTCCGAGATCACCTTCGAGTTGCCCAAGATCGCCAGCGTCACTGGGCCAATTCTTATCGGCGTCCTCTCGAGTTTTCGGTTGACGATCATGTATTCCTGAGGATTTCGCCTAACCGGGGCGTCATTCATTTCGACGTACGGGGAAAGCTTAGTCCTAGGTATATAGGACCGTTCGACATCCTCGAGCGTGTAGGAGATGTATCCTATCGTCTCGTTCTTCCGCTGTCGTTAAGCGAGGTGCATGACGTGTTCCATGTATCCCAATTACGACGGTATATCCCAGACCCGAGCCACGTCCTGGATCATTCGGAATTGGTTATTGGTACCAACCTTTCGTATGAGGAGAGGCCCATGTCTATATTGGACCGGAGAGAGAAGACACTCAGGAATAAGACTATCAAGTTAGTCCGAGTTGCTTGGGGCCATCAATCTTTGGGTGAGTCAACATGGGAGCGTGAGGATGATATCCGATCGCGATATCCCGACGTGTTTAACTCGTGAGGTATAATGTCTTCCTTATGCCTCATGCCTTCGATTTCTTGCTTGAATGAGTGATTGCCTGCCTAGTTATAGCTTGCATGTGATTAGTATAGCTTGTCATTGCTCCTCTAGCCTCTTGATTAAATTTCGAGGACGGAATTCTTTTAAGGTGGGTAGAGTTGTAATGCCTGTTGTTCGTACTACGTATCTGGGTATACGTAAACGTATTATTTCTGTATTGCATGATTCCTTGCTTAGTTTCCATCCTGGCTTGGGTTATTCATGGTTCGGGTTGGCTTGGTTCGGTTTGGGATTGCTATTGGTTCGTCATGAACCAAGGGTGAACCCCCTACCTACTACCACCACTACCATTTATTACCCATACTTCCTTCTCTCTCTTCATTACTCTCTTCTTCTCCACCATTAACTCCTGCACCTACCAAGAGAGTGAGGTCTAGGCAAGTACAACTTGCTTCATGGAGGAACTCCAATTTTATTGCTTCATCCTCTTCCTTATAGCTTTTAACTTACTTTAATACTTGACATTTTCACTTTCCATGGCTAGATTCTTGTAGATCTAAGTTTACTTTATTTTTAGAATTCTTGGGTTTTGATCTATTTAATCTTGTTATTTCTAAGTTTAGATGGTTCTATGTTGTAGAGCATTTTATTCTGACCCATTTTGACCAATGGAAGTTCGGATTTTGGCTCCGGATGATAGAGTTATGGAGCTTGAGAACTTGGCTCTCATGGTGTTCTTCTTCTCGGAATTTTGGAGAAGATGAACTGTGCTTGACTTGACCGCATGAATAATTCATGCGGCAAGTGTTCTCATCAGCCGCATGGCTGGAAGTACTTGAGCCGTATGAGGGCCGAACTCATCTAGCCGCATAACTCGCTCAATCCCCAGCTGCATATACTCTGCACTTCTTGAGCCGCATGGGACGTTACCTGTTTAGCCACATGCGCCCTGCCTGGCCGCATGGGGACCCCGCTTCTTCCAGCCGCATGAATGCTCTGACTCAGTCTCATGCGCCCTCTCTTCCCGCTGGCCGCATGGGACTTTACTTGACCCAGCCGCATGAGAACTTCTTCCTGAGCCGCATGCAAGCCACTTGCTCTCAGCCGCAGGAACCCTTCCCCCTGCAGCCGCATAATACCCCTCTCTTCCCGCTAGCCGCATATGCCTCCTTCTCCTCAGCCGCATGAGCTGCTGCCGCATGGATTCTCCCCTTTAGCTGCATGCGCCTAATCCTATTCAGCCTCATGGACTGTTCTCTAATCAGCCGTATGAAATCATTCCTGGCCGCATATGCCTGAGCCGCATGGCTCTCCAATAGTCCTGTGTACTATTATTTTATTATTAATTGCCCATGTCTTGTAACCCCTATTTTATATCCTTACACCTTTTGTCCTGAACTTGATAAATCACGATTTGATTGACATGATTGAAATAACAATTGTACATGATATGGTGTGACAAGGAACTAGCATGACATGACATGATAGTGGCCCGACGTGGTGCACTCCTGACAAGTAAACCTGACATGATATATCTTGCTAAGCTGTTGCGACGGCTACCTGACATGACATGACCTGTATAAATAACATGGACACCGTGGACGATTGTGCTTGTATAAATAAACCAGTCATGTCTTGCATCATGTCTAGGACAGGGATTCCTGAGTACCACGGTCAGGAGTACCTGCTAAAATGGACTAAGGTTAATAACTAGAATTACACAGTAGTCATGAAGAGATTTTCCAGCTACAGGCAATCCCGTTACCTGGGCGCACCTGGGATCTGTAGCCTGCCGTCGAGTAGGGCACATTTCCAGCACACTGTCATGTGTTGTACCCTTCAAGCTACCTAAGGGTACATGCGTTTCCTGGACGATGTACCCACCTGAATTCAACTCCTAATTTTCGTCCTGGGTAACCTGGATGGTCTGCAGGGCTTGTGGCTGTAGAATAATCTCACTGCATCTTGCTAGTAATTAGGCCTGTGATAACCCTAGTTTGTTAAAGTATCAAGCCGTAATTCTTGCTTGGCCGTGAAATGATTGGATGGAGTCTAACCAGTCTAGTCTTGTCCTGATCCTGTTCCAGGTTACTGCATGACCGGAATGCCTATATTTACTTTACCGATAAATGGTGAGAATTCAAGTTCTGTTCAGACGAAGGGTTACAACCCCGGTCCTTGTTTGGTTTACGGGTTGTAACCTGGCTATCTGAATAGTCCCACGGTTATCTCATCGTATATCACCCTGTTATGCTTTTTTCTTAATTCCTGTCTTATTTATTACTTTATTGTTATTTTGTGCTAATTGCTGGTTTTAGTTCCTAAGTGAAGCCTCCTTTGTGGCACTTGCTCTTTCTGGTGTCTGACCCAGCTGGTTTTGTGTGGCCAGATTTCGGAGCAGCTCCAGAGGATCTACCAACTTTCCAGCCCGATGGCGGAGACTAGACGTAACCAGGGCAACGAGTGGGTTTATTTTTGATCTCCCACTTTATTGTAAAAATATTCTTTTGAGGCGTTTAGCCAACGAGCACCTGTTTAGCTCGATTGCATTTTACTTACAGTCTGTCAACGGGCTGTAACATGATTGACAGATCCTAGGGTTGATCATGTATGACTAAACTCTTGCTAGTCCTAACATTTTGTAATGACTAGCTTCATGATCAGCTAAATATGTAATGTTTGGGACGCCTTACTATTGTATATTTAATGATCATACGTCTTGTAACTCTTACTTACTTGCTTGTGATTGAGACAATAGGCTTGTTCATGACCTTAGGAGACTGTTGGCTTGTAGTAAACCCTCATGTATCTAGACAGCCGTGACCGTATAGCGAGATGGAATCCATTTCATATACGTAGCTGGCTATGTCTGCCCCCGCTCTCCAGTATTCTGGTTCTGGGGCGTGACAGTTACGAAGCCCTATATATTGTCTAGAAGTGTCTTCAAAAAAATTTGGGAAATTCTGAACATCCTGACGCGAATCGTCTTCCTAAGTCGGGGGTTCGAGTAGGTGTTATGCTCTGTTTTAGAGCAGTTTTTTATCGATCTTTGCATCGATTTTCTGGACAGGGTGCTAATCTATAGTGGAATCTATTTACTGGGATTCATAGAGGATTATTTCGTCTTTCCATAGGAATTTACAAGATCGAAAATGATTGGGTATTCGAGACGAAAATAGGGGAGGAAGTGGGTTACCTGGCGGTCGGCTTGTTGGTGCGAAATAGGGTGTTCTCTGTTACAGGATGTTTTCCGGCATCACGTGGCGGCCGACGGTGGGCGCAGGTGGCCGAGGGTGCGCGCGTGGTCGTGGCGAGTTGTGGGGGTGAAGGTCTCGGCGAGTTTATGTTAGGGTTTTCTTTCGTTTCTCGATCTCTATTTGTATTTATATCGAACAAGCGGGGGTTCCGCTCGGCTGTTCAAATAGAGGGTCGGGTTTTCAACAGGTTTGGGCGGTTTTGGTCCATGAGCTCGGGTGGTGATGGGTACTGTTCGGGTACTGTTCACTGAACAGTACCCGAACCAATATGTCCCGTTTTATTCCTTTTTTTTCTTTTTCCTTTTTTTCTTTTTCTTTAACAACTAATATATATTTAACAACTAATATATATGTATATAGATATTCATATATATATATATATATATATATATGTATATATATATATATATATATATATATATATATATATATACATATACACATACTTGTATACATTCTACTATACTATACACATATATACATATATACACATTCGCACATATATTTATATATATTCATATACATACACATACACGCATATATATATTTATTTATTTCTATATATCTAAAACTATATATCTATACATATATACGTACATATACATATATACGAATATTTGTATATATACATATACATATATATTATATATATACATATATATATTCACACACATATAACCAATAATAATAAAATAGTATTATTTAATAATACTCTCAATAATATTGATAATAAAATAATAATAATAATACTAGTAATAACAAAATTCAATAAGCCAGTAATGGTGTGTATACCATTACGTACAATCTAATGATCCCAAAATGTACAATGACCCACTTTATATAAATATCGTTGAATATCAAATAATGATATTTTATAACATTTAATTAAGGAATATTTAGAAAATATTCGTTAGATCGTTAAAACGAAATACAACACAATCATACCAAAATACACCAACACGAATGTCGCTGGACGTACCGCATGACTACATGGGCTTGGGCTTGTTTTGGGTCCAATCTGGACTAGTTCGGTACAACCGGGTTCCCTAAACTCAATAAAATAATTAATAAATAAAAATCTTCGGTAAGGGTTAAGTCGCAACTTGGCCTGGTTTTCCTAGTTAGGATATCACTATGGCTCGGCCTTCCCTACCAGGGCTAATACACTAGCCAAAGCACGTCACTGCACTATCCGTGCCATGATTTCTAGTCGTCTGGTACTTCGAAACTCAACCATGGCTAAAGTCATCTACCGTAATAATTAACTAAATGATTAATTCTAAAATTCTAAAAAAATCACCATTTAAATCAATAAATGATATAAAAATATTTTAAAAAATTTTCTGGAAGGGAGGCTACAATGAAGGACATACGCTCGAAGCCACATGTGTTGTCGATCATTACTTCAGTGATCGGGAGTGGGAACTCATCCTTCGGGCATGCAGAGTTGTAGCACCCAGTTTCTAAAATGAGGGTAATTTTAAAATTTTGTAATTATAATTATTTAATAATGATATTTAAACCATATTATGATTTTTGGTGATTTTTTTAGTTAATTTAAAACTATTTAAAACCACGACTTGTGATTTTGATGTTTTGCTAGTGCAACCTTAGAGATTACTTAACCTAGAGACTAACCATGATCATATGAGCCTAGCCATAGGTTTAGAACATCAAGTTAGGGCTTTTTAGCCTAAGGGGTATTTTGGTAATTTACTAGGAATTATTGGAATTATTGGATTTATGTGAATTATTATTATTTAATTATTGTCATGAGAGCCCCTAACCTAGTTTACCCTAATCTAGAGGTTAGACACTAACCTAGAGACTAGAGGATGGATATTACATATTAGTCAAGGTAGGAAATATCTAAGATATTTACATATGTGATATTTTCCTTGAAACCCTCAAAAGATCTCAACTTTGGCACCAAAGTCCTTGCCTTCACCTTGAAGGAAGGCAAGAGGACACCCCCCTTGCCATGGCCAGCCAAGGGCACCCCCTACCATGCCCCCTTCCTATATGTACAACCCCCTTCATTCATGCCCATTTTCATACTACCAAAAACCTAGTTTTTCCCTCTACCTTCACAACCTCATAACTTCACCATTTTAGCTCCAAATTGAGCCAAATTTCTTGCATTGGAACCCCCTACTGTTGAGGATGCTAAGGGAGGCTAGCTAGCAAGGTTGATCATCATATTGGCATCACCAAGTGAAGAGAATACCCCCCCTATTCTAGGCTTTTCCTTGAGTTTTCACTCAATAGGTAAAGTGCCAGTAAACCTATTAATATTGTGTTTTCTCTTCATGGTTTCATGCATCTAGGTACCATGGACCTATAGGCCAAGTTTGGTAGGATATGGATTTGGTTTGGTGTCCGTATCGGACACGTATCTATGTTTTAATTCTAGTGTTCGGTGAAATGCCACTTAGAAACGAAAACTGTTATTTTCTAAAACAAAATATATTTTTGGGTAGCCCTAGACATGTAGGACACAGAACACCCTGACTGAGCACAAAACAGTGTCGTGTCCGTGTCCAAATTGGACACGAACCCGCTGTGCACACCCACACACATTGTCCTGCTACCCGACCCCCTTTTCTCCTTCACCTGGACACGTGGACACGTGAAACTTGACACAAACCTAGGGGCAATGTCTGACAAGACATCCCCAAAGTTTTATGTCAAGCCGTGTCGTGTCGAGTGAGAAATTGCACTCGTACGGGTCACAGACTGCACAGCACAGACCCAGTTTTTCACTTGGACACGGCCTTCGTGTCGTGTCTAGACACCACTTGGACACCTCGTGTTGACACGAGTGTGTAGCCCAATACGTGGGCTACACGTGGACATGACCACGAGGTCCCACGTGGCTCGTGTCATATCCACGAGACACGAGAACCTGTGCATGACGCGGTGCAGAACAGTGTGTATCAGTCGAGTTTTCTCGACTGATACGGTGTTCATGCCGTATCCTGAGGACACGTGGACACTGTGCAGGCTACCCTAACCCTTGACTAACCCTAGGCGAACCTAGGGACACGAGCACGAGACTCCTAGACACTTGTGTCGTGTCCTGGAGCTAGGTGCATCACTGCACGGCGCGGTGACAGTTCACTGTGTAACAGTTTACCTGTTTCGGTTTTGTGAGAGTTTGACACATCATATTGTGTCGTGGTATCGTGTCAGGCACTTAGGATACTAAGGGACACTAGGGGCTAATGTTACCGACCATTGGTATCGAGCCTTAGTTAAGTTTTGGTTCGAATTTAGGTTTACCTAATTCGAGTGAATAGTGTTTCCAGTTTGGGATTTTTTGGTATTTTCTAATTTCTAAATCGAATTTCAATTCGATTTCAGTGTGTATATATATGTATATTTGTGCGTATATATATTGTACATGTATGTATATATGTATATGAGTGTGTGGGTATAGGTGTAGGTGCACGTGAACATATATATATGTATGTATGTATGTATGTATGTATATTATGTATGTGTGTGTGTGAGTTTGGGTTCTCAGTTTTCTGAGAACCCCTCCCCTTCACAGTTCAGCCCACTACCCCCATAACCCTAAACCCCCTTAACCCTTACTAACCCTAATCCTAACCCTAACCCTTCACTCCCTTTTCTCTCTCTATATATGTCTATATGTAATATTATATATATAATGTTATATGTATATATGTATATATATTGTATAGATATATGTATAGATATAGATATCTATATATATCCACTAAGTACCCTAGGAATTCTAGCCTATGGCCTATGGCCAATGAGTTAGGATTGACCAATAGGTCTAGTAGACCTAGATTGACTTAAAGGTTGACCCTTGTGGACCATGGTTGACCAAGGTCAACTATAGGTCAACCTTGACCTAGAATAGACTTGGATGGATATAGAAGGGACTAGTTGACTTAGATTGTTAATGGTTGACCCTTAACCTAATGACCTTGTGACTAGTCTATGTTGACCAAAACCTTAGTTAGTCTAAGTTTGACCTAGATTTGAGTAACCTTGATTTGTTTGACCTTGTTTGACTTAGTTGACTCCTTATGACCTAGTATGACTTAAGTTGACCTAGTTTGACTGTTAGAGTTGACCAAGTTTGACTTTGGCCTAGATTGACCTAGAATCATGTAGTATGCATTGTATACTCTATTTTTACCATTGTGGATATATTGTGACGTGTTTTACTCTAAATAGGACTCTGTGACACCAGTTCGGACATCTATTCATATCAGTCATACAGGGTGACAGGCGAGTACATTCTCTAATCATTTCATACTTGTTAGGACTTATATTCTTGCTCTAGATTACTTTGCATGATGCTGTCACATCATTATCACGGATTGGTACTATATGGATCTTGTCATGCGATGTTATCCCCCTCGGGGTGCATTAGATACAGTTGTCATGTGCTTTTCACAAATATCTTGTATTTCATGTACACCGCTTTCATGTATACTCTTGTACAATCTTGTACTCTCATGATCACGTGAGCAAACATGATAAAAACCTCTTATACAAGGTAACGTAACTTGACTGGATCGTTGTGTACTAATTGGGGAGGGTGAGTAGGAAATGGTTATGTGATCAAAATCCCATCTTGTGAAATCTTGTGAAATCATGTATATGTCCATGGTACACTCACGTATGATGGAGTTACCCTTGCATTGTCCTAAACCGTTTATATAACCATCTCATGCTCTAAATCACAGGTTACCTACAGTTCTTACTTATCATATATATAGATATTTTCAGTTATCAAATCTCTCTCGTTTTTATATATATTTCTTTACAGTCCATGTATCTTACTCTTTGCATGCTTTAGATTTCCCAACATGATATGAACTGCGTGAGATGTATTGTGCTCGTTCCTGTCCTGACTGGACCTGTTAAAAATATTACAGATGATGATGGTGACTGTCCTACCTTCTATGGAACACATGAGGGTGACCATCAGGAGCCTGAGGAGCATCTAGCTCAGTAGAGGGTGCCTAGTCTAGTCTAGTGTTTATAGTTTTCAGTTTGTATCGAATTGTTCCGATTGTTAGTTGTGACTTAGTTATATTTCAGGTCTTGTATTTATTTGTGTTGGACATCTACTTTGTGTGGTGTGATAACTCTATTTATATTCAATTTTTTCCTTTTATCCGATTCCATATCATGCTCTATCTTTCCTAGACTTGTGTTTGAGATATATAGTTGAGATGTTATGTTATACCTCCGTGCGGAGATGACAGGTTTATATATCTTGTTGTTAGATGTTAGATGTTAGATGTTATAGATAACCTATACAGCGTTCTACCGCCGATACTGCGGCGTAGGCTGGACGTACCCACGTTCTCGTGCCCATAATCAGGGTGCGGGTCTTGACACGTTTTTGTGGTGGCCCATGCAGGTCTGTGTCACAATTAGTGCGATCTCATAATGGTGCTCGAATTAGAGTACTAATTACGAGCCTGTAGTTAGGACGTAGGACCTAGGACATGATAGGAGTTTCTCAATCACACCTAGGAAAATTTCCGATCTTTTGATTTTCATGATTACTCTCCTTGTATTAAATTAACTGTCCTTCTTTGATAAATCTACTCATGTGCCATGTTGATCTCTTTGTTTCAATTCGTCTCCAGGATGACGAAGACGCATCTGCAGGCCACTGGATCGAGTAGCTTGCCCGAGAGATCTGATCAGGCTGGGGAGGAGGTTCACGAGACTGCCTCCAGTGATTCCACTATCCCGGAGACCCCGGCAGTTGCACAGGGAGGTCTACTACCTCCACCCCAGAGGATTTCGATCGTCATTCTGGAGATGCTGCCGCCACCACCACCGATACCGACAGATATACATCATATGTTCCTTCTCCTTCAGCAGATGATGGAGACTCAGCGGGCCCAGGCAGAGGCATCGTAGTGCCAGTCGGAGGCATCACACCGTCAGATTGAGATACTGAGACAGAGCATAGAGAACTCGCATCAGCTTGCACTGGCAGCAGTGGAGAGAGTGGCACCGGGTACGGTGCAGGGCCCTACTGGCCAGCAGCCGTACCAGCAGCAGTCCAGGCCGGGAACAGTATTAGACTTTAGAAAGATGAGCTCCAGGGACTTCACGGGCGTAGAGGGCATCCTTTATGCAGACGACTGGCTAGAGGATGTGCAGCGGAGCATGGAGCTGGCAGAGCTTCCTAGAGCACTTTTGGTTTCGGCCGCAGCCATCCGATTCTTCGACATTGCGCTGACATGGTACCGCACGGATCCTCGTGCGTCGGTGAGAGGGCTGACATGGAAGAACTTCCGGAGGCTCTTCAAGGAGAAGTTCTTCCCGGACGTGGCTCTTACAGCATTGGAGGGCCAGTTCGTGGGTCTAGTACAGGGGAACTCGTCGGTGGACGAGTATGCAGCTGAGTTCTTTCGCTTTAGCAGGTTCGCTCCCGATATGATCCAGCATGAGGGGCAGAAGGCTCGTAAGTTTCGTAGGGGACTTATTCATGCAGTACGCACCCGCACCTCGGGACGCCGTGACGCGAAGTTCGATCAGATATTGATGGACGCACAGATTGCAGAGGAGGACTTCGGCCTCAAGCCGAAGAGGGACAGTGATACCTTAGGGGCTAGTTCTAGTGCAGGGCCGGCCAAGCGCCCTCATATACAGCAGAGGCCAGTTCAGCAGCTGCTTCAGGGCCAGGGACATGTACTTCACCAGCAGGCACCTAGGCAGCAACAGCACCCTATATGTAACTTCTGTAAGAAGCAAGGTCACGGATGGGACGACTGCAGGAAGAGGCAGGGCATGTGTTTGCTTTGTAGTTCAGCAGAGCATCAGTTGAGGGAATGTCCCAAGAACTTGGCACGATTGGCTTAGGCAGCAGCAGGAGCTAGGGCTCCGATAGGGCAGCAGACGGGACCACCGTTGCAGACTCAGCAGAAGAGGTTTATCCAGCATCAGCAGCAGGCCAAGGGAGGCCAGCCGGGGCGAGCTTTCGCCATGGCAGTCGATGATGCACAGGCAGAGGGAGAGCTGATTGCAGGTTCCAACCTTTTTGATTCTATTTCCGCATTTGCCTCATTATAACTGTCTTGAAATTTGATTCTATCTGTTCCTTGTAGTTGATAAATTTTATTCGGATATTTCATTGTGAATTATTTTCATCTGAGATAAGTCGTATGGGCTAGGTCGTCTCGATTATGGGATCTAGAGTCTTCTATAGTAATGTTAGCTGGCATAGTGAGGATATATAGTCGGATTTTGGACGTATTTCTCGGATGTGGGAATTTAAGGTTTTTGCGGCCAGGCATGCGGCAATACGAAAATTTTAAATACCATGATTCTAGAGGTATGTACCTTAGTCGAGGACTCTGTGAATATTGTAGCCTTGCTCACTAGCATGACGAAGATTCCGAGTATCATAATTTTGGACAGACGCATATGATTATCGGACTGTGTGTTTGAGACTGTGATTGTTGGGGTGTTTGACCTAGAAGGAGTATGACCATTTTAATTTCGAGGATGAAATTTTCTAAGGAGGGTAGACTTGTAGCACCCAGTTTCTAAAATGAGGATAATTTTGAAATTTTGTAATTATAATTATTTAATAATGATATTTAAACCATATTATGATTTTTGGTGATTTTTTTAGTTAATTTAAAACCGCGACTTATGATTTTGATGTTTTGCTAGTGCAACCTTAGAGATTACTTAACCTAGAGACTAACCATGATCATATGAGCCTAGCCACAGGTTTAGAACATCAAGTTAGGGCTTTTTAGCCTAAGGGGTATTTTGGTAATTTACTAGGAATTATTAGAATTATTGGATTTATGTGAATTATTATTATTTAATTATTGTCATGAGAGCCCCTAACCTAGTTTACCCTAATCTAGAGGTTAGCCACTAACCTAGAGACTAGAGGATGGATATTACATATTAGTCAAGGTAGGAAATATCTAAGATATTTACATATGTGATATTTTCCTTGAAACCCTCAAAAGATCTCAACTTTGGCACCAAAGTCCTTGCCTTCACCTTGAAGGAAGGCAAAAGGACACCCCCCTTGCCATGGCCAGCCAAGGGCACCCCCTACCATGCCCCCTTCCTATATGTACAACCCCCTTATTCATGCCCATTTTCATACTACCAAAAACCTAGTTTTTCCCTCTACCTTCACAACCTCATAACTTCACCATTTTAGCTCCAAATTGAGCCAAATTTCTTGCATTTGA
This sequence comes from Iris pallida, assembly GCA_029216955.1. Classification (NCBI taxonomy): domain Eukaryota; kingdom Viridiplantae; phylum Streptophyta; class Magnoliopsida; order Asparagales; family Iridaceae; genus Iris; species Iris pallida. Next base: position 24,273,756 of record JANAVB010043419.1, read on the forward strand.
ACCCCCTACTGTTGAGGATGCTAAGGGAGGCTAGCTAGCAAGGTTGATCATCATATTGGCATCACCAAGTGAAGAGAACACCCCCCCTATTCTAGGCTTTTTCTTGAGTTTTCACTCAATAGGTAAAGTGCCTCTAAACCTATTAATATTGTGTTTTCTCTTCATGGTTGCATGCATCTAGGTACCATGGACCTATAGGCCAAGTTTGGTAGGATATGGATTTGGTTTGGTGTCCGTATCGGACATGTATCTATGTTTTAATTCTAGTATTTGGTGAAATGCTACTTAGAAACCAAAACTATTATTTTCTAAAACAAAATATATTTTTAGGTAGCGCTAGATATGTAGGACACACAACACCCTGACTGAGCACAAAACAGTGTCGTGTCCGTGTCCAAATTGGACACGAACCCGCTGTGCACACCCACACACATTGTCCTGCTACCTGACCCCCTTTTTTCCCTCACCTGGACACGTGGACACGTGAAACTTGACACAAACCTAGGGACAATATCTGACAAGACATCCCCAAAGTTTCGTGTCAAGCCGTGTCATGTCGAGTGACAAATCGCACTCGCACGGGTCACAGACTGCACAGCACAGACCCAGTTTTTCACTTGGACACGGCCTTCGTGTCGTGTCTAGACACCACTTGGACACCTCGTGTTGACACGAGTGTGTAGCCCAATACGAGGGCTACACGTGGACATGACCACGAGGTCCCACGTGGCTCGTATCATATCTACGAGACACGAGAACCTGTGCATGACGCGGTGCAGAACAGTGTGTATCAGTCGAGTTTTCTCGACTGATACGGTATTCATGCCGTGTCCTGAGGACACGTGGACACTGTGCAGGCTACCCTAACCCTTGACTAACCCTAGGCGAACCTAGGGACACGAGCATGAGACTCCTAGACACTTGTGTCGTGTCCTGGAGCTAGGTGCATCACTGCACGGCGCGGTGACAGTTCACTGTGTAACAGTTTACCTGTTTCGGTTTTGTGAGAGTTTGACACATCATATTGTGTCGTGGTGTCGTGTCAGGCACTTAGGACACTAAGGGACACTAGGGGCTAATGTTACCAACCATTGGTATCGAGCCTTAGTCGAGTTTTGGTTCGAATTTAGGTTTACCTAATTCGAGTGAATAGTATTTCCAGTTTGGGATTTTTTTGGTATTTTCTAATTTCTAAATCGAATTTCAATTCGATTTCAGTGTGTATATATATGTATATTTGTGCGTATATATATTGTATATGTATGTATATATGTATATGAGTGTGTGGGTATAGGTGTAGGTGCACGTGAACATATATATATGTATATATGTATGTATGTATATTATGTATGTGTGTGTGTGAGTTTGGGTTCTCAGTTTTCTGAGAACCCCTCCCCTTCACAGTTCAGCCCACTACCCCCATAACCCTAAACCCCCTTAACCCTTACTAACCCTAATCCTAACCCTAACCCTTCACTCCCTTTTCTCTCTCTATATATGTCTATATGTAATATTATATATATAATATTATATGTATATATATTGTATAGATATATGTATAGATATAGATATCTATATATATCCACTAAGTACCCTAGGAATTCTAGCCTATGGCCTATGGCCAATGAGTTAGGATTGACCAATAGGTCTAGTAGACCTAGATTGACTTAAAGGTTGACCCTTGTGGACCATGGTTGACCAAGGTCAACTATAGGTCAACCTTGACCTAGAATAGACTTGGATGGATATAGAAGGGACTAGTTGACTTAGATTGTTAATGGTTGACCCTTAACCTAATGACCTTGTGACTAGTCTATGTTGACCAAAACCTTAGTTAGTCTAAGTTTGACCTAGATTTGAGTAACCTTGACTTGTTTGATCTTGTTTGACTTAGTTGACTCCTTATGACCTAGTATGACTTAAGTTGACCTAGTTTGACTGTTAGAGTTGACCAAGTTTGACTTTGGCCTAGATTGACCTAGAATCATGTAGTATGCATTGTATACTCTATTTTTACCATTGTGGATATATTGTGACGTATTTTACTCTAAATAGGACTCTGTGACACCAGTTCGGACATCTATTCATATCAGTCATACAGGGTGACAGGCGAGTATATTCTCTGATCATTTCATACTTGTTAGGACTTATATTCTTGCTCTAGATTACTTTGCATGATGCTGTCACATCATTATCACGGATTGGTACTATATGGATCTTGTCATGCGATGTTATCCCCCTCGGGGTGCATTAGATACAGTTGTCATGTGCTTTTCACAAACATCTTGTATTTCATGTACACCGCTTTCATGTATACTCTTGTACAATCTTGTACTCTCATGATCACGTGAGCAAACATGATAAAAACCTCTTGTACAAGGTAACGTAACTTGACTGGATCGTTGTGTACTAATTGGGGAGGGTGAGTAGGAAATGGTTATGTGATCAAAATCCCATCTTATGAAATCTTGTGAAATCATGTATATGTCCATGGTACACTCACGTATGATGGAGTTACCCTTGCATTGTCCTAAACCGTTTATATAACCATCGCATGCTCTAAATCACAGGTTACCTACAGTTCTTACTTATCATATATATAGATATTTTCAGTTATCAAATCTCTCTCGTTTTTATATATATTTCTTTACAATATGTAGGTGCATGTGAACATATATATATGTATATATGTATGTATGTATGTATATTATGTATGTGTGTGTGTGAGAGTTTGGGTTCTCAGTTTTCTGAGAACCCCTCCCCTTCATTGTTCAGCCCACTACCCCCATAACCCTAAACCCCCTTAACCCTTACTAACCCTAATCCTAACCCTAACCCTTCACTCCCTTTTCTCTCTCTATATATGTCTATATGTAATATTATATATATAATGTTATATGTATATATGTATATATGTTGTATAGATATATGTATAGATATAGATATCTATATATATACACTAAGTACCCTAGGAATTCTAGCCTATGGCCTATGGCCAATGAGTTAGGATTGACCGATAGGTCTAATAGACCTAGATTGACTTAAAGGTTGACCCTTGTGGACCATGGTTGACCAAGGTCAACTATAGGTCAACCTTGACCTAGAATGGACTTGGATGGATATAGAAGGGACTAGTTGACTTAGATTGTTAATGATTGACCCTTAACCTAATGACCTTGTGACTAGTCTATGTTGACCAAAACCTTAGTTAGTCTAAGTTTGACCTAGATTTGACTAACCATGACTTGCTTGACCTTGTTTGACTTAGTTGACTCCTTATGACCTAGTATGACTTAAGTTGACCTAGTTTGACTGTTAGAGTTGACCAAGTTTGACTTTGGCCTAGATTGACCTAGAATCATGTAGTATGCATTGTATACTCTATTTTTACCATTGTGGATATATTGTGAACTGTTTTACTCTAAATAGGACTCTGTGACACCAGTTCGGACATCTATTCATATCAGTCAGACAGGGTGACAGGCGAGTACATTCTCTGATCATTTCATACTTGTTAGGACTTATATTCTTGCTCTAGATTACTTTGCATGATGCTGTCACGTTTATTACGGATTGGTACTATATGAATCTTGTCATGCGATGTTATCCCCCTCGGGGTGCATTAGATACAGTTGTCATGTGCTTTTCACAAACATCTTGTATTTCATGTACACCGCTTTCATGTATACTATTGTGCAATCTTGTACTCTCATGATCACGTGAGCAAACATGATAAAAATCTCATGTACAAGGTAACGTAACTTAACTGGATTATTGTGTACTAATTGGGGAGGGTGAGTAGGAAATGGTTATGTGATCAAAATCCCATCTTGTAAAATCTTGTGAAATCATGTATATGTCCATGGTACACTCACGTATGATGGAGTTACCCTTGCATTGTCATAAACCGTTTATATAACCATCTCATGCTCTAAATCACAGGTTACCTACAGTTCTTACTTATCATATATATAGATATTTCCAGTTATCAAATCTCTCTCATTTTTATATATATTTCTTTACTGTCCATGTATTTTACTCTTTGCATGCTTTACATTTCCCAACATGATATGAACTGCGTGAGATGTATTGTGCTCGTTCCTGTCCTGACTGGACCTGTTGAAAATATTACAGATGATGATGGTGACTGTCCTACCTTCTATGGAACACATGAGGGTGACCTTCAGGATCCTGAGGAGCATCTAGCTCAGTAGAGGGTGCTTAGTCTAGTCTAGTGTTTATAGTTTTCAGTTTGTATCGGATTGTTCCGATTGTTAGTTGTGACTTAGTTATATTTCAGGTCTTATATCTATTTGTGTTAGACATGTACTTTGTGTGGTGTGATAACTCTATTTATATTCAGTTACTTCCTTTTATCTGATTCCATATCATGCTCTATCTTTCCTAGACTTGTGTTTGAGATATATAGTTGAGATGTTATGTTATACCTCCGTGCGGAGATGACAGGTTTATATATCTTGTTGTTAGATGTTAGATGTTAGATGTTATAGATAACCTATACAGCGTTCTCCTGCTGACACTGCGGCGTAGGCTGGACATGCCCACGTTCTCGTGCCCCTAATCAGGGTACGGGTCGTGACAAGAGTTGAGATCCCGAAAATTAATACAGACTCGAATCTTTCCGTTCTTCTTGGTGACGGGGATGATGTTGGCTACCCAGTCGGGGTGTTGCTCTTCATGAAAGAACCCGCTTTCCAAGAGATTGTCGATCTCTTTGTCGATGGCGTCCATGATGTTAGGACGAAAGTGCCGCTGTTGCTGCTTAACGGGTTTAGCGTCTTGTAAGATGTTAAGCTTGTGCATTGCGACCTGGGGGTCGAGTCCCGGCATGTCTTCGTAGCTCCAGGCGAAGACGTCGATATATTCTTTGACCAAGTGGATCAAGTATTCTCGGTCCTCTCCCACTAAACTCTTGCTGATGAAGATGGGTTTGGATGAAGATCCATCCCCAAGGTCGATCTGCTCGACTTCGTCTTCGGTAGGGGGTTTTCGTAATTCAAAGCGAGAATCCCATTGTGTGCCTAGGCGTTGAGCCCAGGGTTCTTCTTCGAAGAACTCTCCTGTTTGATCGTCATCTTTATCTTCTGAAGGATGTATGAATGTCATGTTGGCTGACAGCACCCTCCTGAAGACTGAGCCAACGCTGGTGTCGAAGTCCCAAGTTGAAGTTTCAGATGAGTGATAATGTATGACATCCTCTGCTTCTGATTCTTCTGGAGTTGTTGGAGGCGTAATATAGCCTACCCCATGTCGGGTACGGTGATAGTAGTCTTGCGGCTTCCCTTTTGGCACTGGAAGTCGTAGGGAAAGGCGTCGACCTTTGCCGTAGTTCAGACCTTGGCCACTCTTCAAGTTGTAACCCATCTTTGGGATGAGATACTTGGCTCGATCGTTGTACCGGTAGATTTGTATTCTGTCGGTGTCGGATTCTGGCTCTGTCGGTGGGAGGTCTTGGTGACGCTCGACTTTGCCAAAGATAATGGGCTTCTCATCCTTGTTCCGAGGTAGGACTATGTAACAGACTCCTTGGTACATGATGACTCGATTTGCATGACTCACAGTCGTTATTTGTATTTGTAACGACTATAGAGCATTATCTAGAGTGTACATGGCATTCCAATGTGGAAGACAAGAATAGTTGAAAGACACTCTATTATTGATAAAACATGGATCTTGTCCCGAGGGATTACATCATCAAGGGATGGGGCATCGACATTGGCCGATATGTACTCTCCAAGCTCTTTATCAGTGAGAACTGGAGCAGCCTTGGGAGGGTCAGGAGAGTTTTTCGGGAGCTTGGTCCGTGCTGGCTCCTGGGACTATGCTGAGAAGGACGCCGAGGTCTTCAATTGTGGCCTGACGGGCGCTGACAACTGAGGACGCTTGCCTCTGAGTTGTACCTTGAGGGGAGCCTCGGTTGGTGTGCCGGAAGCTGGAGCCTTTCCTCGAAACTTGGCTATGAGGGGAGCCGCTACTTGAGGGGGCTTGCCTTTGAGGCGTATCTTCAATGAAGCTTCATTGGGTGTAGTGCCCGGAGAAGCTGGCACTTTTTCGCGAAGTTTACTATCATAGGTGCCGGTGTTTGAGGCGGCCTCCCTTTGAGTCGCACTTTTAAGGGAGCATTGATTATCATGTCCACCTCTGAGTCAGCTTCAACCTCAGCTTCTGCCTCGTCATCAGTGTCATTGGCTTCATCTTCGAAATGAATTGATTTGTACAGGTCGGCGTCGGTGAAGAAGGCTTTAATCCCTCTGAAGGGATCGACATCAGCAAACTCTGTTCGAATGACGCCGCTGGTGGATATATATTTCATACATTAGTGTAGGGTGGGTGGCACCACCATGTATTCATGTATCCACGGCCGTCCCAACAGGATGTTGTAGTTGACGTCTGCATCCACAACATAGCAAGTCACCTTGGTCTGGAGATCACCGATGTGACACTTCAAGCAGATCTTCCCCAGTGGCTCACTCTTACTAGCGTTGAAACCACTGATGGTAGTGTAAGATGCCGTCAGGCGATGCATCGGGATCCCCAGCGTCTGAAGTAGAGTTCGGGGGATGATGCTGAGAGAGGACCCAGGGTCGATCTGCATTCGATCCACCTTGATGGCACTGACATACCCTGTATAATACAGGGGTTTGTTGTGCCTGTTGTTCTTGAGCAGCATGTCCTGTTGAGTGAATGTGATGTTGGGGATGATCTCTCCTATATTATGACAGTGTGGACATATTGTAGGATCGTTCTCAGGCTGCTTGACCTGACTGATGAAAGACTCGGTGTCCTTCAGGGCTTCGCAGAGAGCTTCCCGAGTATCTTTGGATAGGCGGAGGAGCTCGAATAGGGAAAGCCGTGCTGGAGTACTGGCCAGTTGTGCCAGTATGTCGAAGTTGTGGGGCTTGGTTGACCCCAGAGTGTTGTCTTTTCGAAGAGGCCTATCGAAGTGGGCCTCCTTCTGCTTTGTCAGATATAGGAGGTTGGGATGAACCTTCTCCTTGGACAGTTGTGGTGATGATGGGAGGCACCACTTCGGCCGGAGCCTCCTCTGGCTGGGCGTTCTGCTGTAAATTCTTTTGTACGGGCAGTACTTCCTCAAGGGAGGAAGTCACCATTCGGTAAGACTTGGTCTTCTTGCCTTTGCTTTTGGAGGTAGAGGGTACCCCCGGTTGAGTTAGTTCCGAAACGAGATCCGGATGAACCCACATGATCTCCCCTTTGGATGTTATGAGTGGTGTGAGCCCACCCACGTTGTCACGGGTTGGTGGAAGGTTGACTACTTCCATTGTCGTCTTTGGGATGGGGACGACACCATCTTGAGCTGTGGTAGGTGGTAAGGTTCTGAACTGGAGCGACACCATGTTGGCCGAGACTGTCTTCTCCTCGTAATTGACTGAGATGACATTCGCATTGATCATGTGCTGTATATAGTCTTTGAGGACGTAGCAGTCTTTGGTTGGATGTCCGATGAACCGATGGTAATGATAATACCTCGGGTCGCCGACTCTGCAGGATGCTTGGGATCAGGCAACTTGATTTTGTCGCCCTGCTTCAATATCTCGAAGTGTTGTAAGGTATCTTCATCGTTTAAGGAGTAGACCATCTTTGGCCTGGGTACAGGAGGAGGCCTCTGAGCAGGACCTTACGTTGTATTAGACGCATTGACAGTCAACGCCTGCTTCCCTTTCGCTTTACGGCTGCTACTGCTGGTCGCAGGTCATTTCCCTTTGTCGTCAAAGGTGGGGAAGTTAACCCCCAGAAGGCGAGCGTTACGCACCTTTTTCTCAGCAGCTTCGGCTTCGATGATCAATGAACTCCAATCTGGCGGAGGAGTAGAGTTGAGCCAGAGCTTGATCACGGGGATCATGTTCATGCTGCAGGAGTCGATGAGTGCATGTTCCGGTATGCCTCGAGGCAACCTTAGGCATGTTTGTCGGAAACGCTCGATGAATTTTCGAACAGTCTCCTTCTCAGTCTGTCGCACTTCTATTACAGACGACATGGTCATGTCTCTCCCTCCGTCGTAGAACCGATCAAGGAAGAGGCGCATCAAGTCGTCGAAGGACGATATGGAGTTGTCAGGTAGACTGCAGTACCAGTCGTAGACAACTCCTTTTAGAGCCCCGATAAACAGACTCGTGAGCAAGATGTCTTCTTTCGGGAGGTGCCCCGTCTGAGACTGAAAGTAGGTCAAGTACAGACGAGGAGAGTCCTTCCTGTCGTATGGCATTAGTGTATGTGGTTTATACTTGGGAGGATAAACCACCTTGTTCCACTCCAGAGGGTAGGGTTAGGGAAGCCCCAACTTCTGATGTTCTTCCTGCCTGTTTTGGGCCTCGAAGCGTTCACGCAGGTCCCTGATCATCTCGGCCAAGTCTTCTGTCGAGCTGGGAGCAGGTGAAGGAGGTACGACCTGAAGTTGGATATTGGAAGGAGTTGACGCTCGCAGTGCAGTGTGATGCTCCGCCCCTGAAGCTACCCGTTGAGGGGGTATAGTTGAATCTCCGTTGGCCCCTGGATCGGGGCTAGTGGAGACAGGTGCCCTTGCCAGAGTGGTTCGAATATCGAACACCGCCTGAGTCAGGATCTGCATAGAGGTAGATAGAGTCTTGAGACTCCCCTCAAGGGTGTCTATGCGTTGCACGATGTCCAGCAGTGGAGCGTCTGATTCTCCTTCATCACCACCCCCTGCCATGTCGACTGTCATGACATGGGTGGAAGTGGATGGATCGGTCGAGGCTTCACTCTCGACCTCACTTTCCTGCAGAGGGGCTTCTTCTTCTGAGGCTTCGTATTGGCTACTCCCAGCTACGTCAGGGTCGATTTGTCAAAGCGCTTCTTCGTCTTCGAGGGAAGGGTTGTCAAAGGCTTGACTACCCCGGGCTGTTGCTTCCGCCAGGGCCTTGCTCCTCGCTCGGGTGCGTTCATACACCCCTGGGGACGGGACCACTGTTTTGCTCTTCCTCAGCTGAGTCTTGGATGCAGAGGCTGAGGAGTTGGTGGTTGTCTTTCTCACGGATGAGGAGACAACATGACAGAAAGCGATCTTGGGCTCCGCTTCGTCTTCAATTGGCACTTTCTTTCCGATGCGACGTCGGATAGGTGTCGTAGTTTATAGTCGCTGAAACACGGACTGCCTTTGTGGTGGAGCCGCTGTTTTGCAACAACAGTAATTGATGGTGACCATGGTGCAGGTGTACCCTGTGAGGGACACATCGTGCTTATTGGTCGTCTCTCCTCATCTGCTTTTGTGACTGATCATATTACGCAAATCATGTTGGGAGAGTTTCCCTTTAACACCCCCATCAGGCGCATGGCCAAGCCAAGCACCGGGGTGGTCACGTGAATGCTGTACCCCCTGATAAGGTTCACGCGCATGAGATGCACCCAGATCATTAGTAGAGGAACAACATTTATGGCAACTTGAGTCCACTTCCTGCGCATCACCCAGGTGGGCGCATGGACTCAACATCGCAGTTGTCCAGCCAGATGTAAACCCCCTAAAATTTCTCCTAATTTTTTTATATTTATTTAAAATTTGGCATTTGATATTTTTTGTACGTCGCGCGCAAGGTTGTGTGTTCGTATTGTTCGTCGAGTATATGTGCGAGGTACATATTTTTGGAAAAACATTTTAGTAAAGGTATAAAGTAATATATGATAGATATTTCATTTATTTAAATATATTTTTCTTTATTGCTTAAAGTTGAACAACACGTATTGAGAAGTGAATTAGAATTCCTAAAATACTATTTTATCCCTTTATGTAAAGACTATTTTAATGGTTGTTCAAATATAGATAATAAATTATGTTGTAAATATATTAAATGATTTATGCAAGTACACGAAATTTAGTTCATGTGCATATTTTGAACCCTCTAAAAATATTTATTAGATATCTTAATTTATGAAAAAGGGTATATGTAAATATTTATTTTTCAAAATTAATTTTTAATTGAAATTTTAGAAAGGTAATTTGAGTTATTTAAATTTTGATTTGGATTTATCGATTCAATTTAAATAAGTGTAATTTAAGGATGAAAAATTATCTATATTGGATTAAATCGGTTTTAAACTATATTTAGATTTGATTTTGATTGAATTGATTAGGTTAAATTAAATGAAGTAATTATCTAATTGGGGATTTAAATCATCCCAAGTCCTTATCCATATCGGAGCCACCACCTCCAATATAAGTAGAGGCTCCCTGCTCATTTCAATGAAAAATCCATAGCCCAAACTATCCAACCAAGTATCGTGTGTGCATCGTGTCAGTGCCCAGCTTCTTATTCCATTATTTACATATACATTTTTTTCGTGTCGACAACCCCGACACAACTAATCCTAAACCTAATAATGCCGCTCCTCCTCCTTGTCGTCTCCGACACTGCTGCCGCCATCTTCCCCTGGCCTCCAACGACCAATACCAGCCCACGCCACCCCTGCTCTCCTTGTTGTTCACCCCATCACTGCCAACCTCATCGCAACCATCATCATCACCAAAATCGCCCCGTCTCCGTCATCGCCAGCACCGTCATCGCCACCACCACTGCAGTCAACTCCACCTGTAAACCCCCAATATTTTCTAAATATTTTAGTGTTTTAAAAATAATTTTTTGATATTATTTGGAATTAATGTGGTAATTGGTATATTCGTAATTTTAGATATTATATGTATAATTGTGCTTGATATACTTCTAATTGTTAATAGATATAGTTTTCAATTATTAAAAACCATTTTGTTACGTATTAATAATTTATAGGATTTTTAGATTTTTATTCAAATATATGTATGTATATATATATATATATATATATATATATTATATATAATATATATATATATATAGTTATGTATATAAAGGTTATTGTTAAAAAAAAGAAGTAACAGTGGGCTCGGCCACACCAGGTAGAGGGGGCGGGCCAGCCTAGGTGGTCAAGAGCACTTGTGTTTGTGTTGTAAAAAAAAGAGAGGAAAACAAACCAAAGCAATTGGTGGTGGGACCCGACCCCTCTCCTAAGCAAGAGAAATTGCAAGCAGCTCAGCTGCTATTGTGTTGAACCCAAAACCTTAGTATATTAACAAACCGAGCCTTAGTTATATTAGGAGTCATCAGTAGCGGCGCTATATATTGCAACCTCGACCAACAAACCAAACCCTAACCCTCAAAGAAATTTCTTCACCTCCCCAGTCTCGAACCCTAGGCTCATATCCCAGGTTGCTTGCGGCCACCGTGCGTGCATCGAAGCCTCGCCAAGCACGTCGAAATCGATCCCGAAACAGAGATACCCTGTTTCTAAACTCAGCCAGGTACTCAACTTTCCTCGAACTTTACTTCGATTGTACTTGATAACTTTTCGATCTAGAAAATCCTTGATAAAGCCCTCATGACCCTCTTCAAGATCCCCCAGGTGGATTTTGACATGGCCATCCAACTTGCTCGAAACATCGAGACGAAGTTGGAGAAAAACCCACTTTTCTGAATATTAAAAACTGTTTTGAAACGCCAACTTGTCGGCCACTTTTCTCGCTGTCCATTAAACTTTCGTAAAAACTAATTGAACACATGTGAAGACCACATAACCACGATTAAAACGTATTTTTTTAGATCTGTATTTTGTTTTCTGTGCGAGAATTAAATCAGTGTTAAAGTTGGGCGAAAAACTGTTTTCAAAATAGTTAAATTCAGAAAATTTCCACGATACGACGTACGCCCCGATAAACCGGGCGACGTGGTCGCGCGCTATATGCATCGAAAGGCGCGTATGGACGTTATCCACGTGTGGAAACTGACGGAACTCAGTTTCGTCGCGTGTGCACGACGAAATCAACGCGTATCCGTCGAGATACCCCCATATCGACGTTTTGCAAACTTGCCCATAACTTCGTGTACAGTCGTCTGATCGAGACGAAACTTGTGCCAAAAGGTCCGGATCAAAATCATGCCAAGTTTGGTTCGATTCTGAGAAGGTCGAATCGGAACCCAATTTTGGCGGGCCCGCAACCCACTCAAACGGGCAATTTTTACACGGATCCTCGGAATCCAAAACTGGACATACCATTGAGTTCCCCTCCTCAAACTGAGACCGTAGACTTTGGCACGCGTTTCGGTGCAAAGCGGGTCCAACGGCGGACATCGTTTTGACCTGAAATTACGATTTTGCCCCTGTTCCAGAATTTGACTTTTGGACAGGCGTTTCCTAGGTATACCTTCTTCACCGAGATCATTTTTGATGTTTGTTTCAGCGTTTGGAGTCATCTGTGGTTTGTGAGTTTTGGTGCTGACACTTGCTACTCTTGGACTTGCCACTTTGCACCACCAGGCAAGATACCTTGCCACCTTACTCTGTGATTATTATATTCTTATTTTCAGCTGTTATTTTTAGTATTTTATTTTGTGATATTTAAACTGTGCGTCCAAGTCACACTTGGGTGCAAGCGACTCTATCGGTCGTTTTTCTTACTTTATGTATTCTCTTGCATTGACTCAGTTTTGACCACCCATTGATGTTGAGGTATTGGTATATCTCATACGGCCTTGACACTTGTTGTATCACGTGATGTGAGTCACATATAGGACACGTATTCGCGTAGTCGGCTGGCCACCGATACGTATGGTGCGTGCGACGGGTAGGGACAACTGCCAATAGAATTGCATGCTAGAAGACTTGGCGGTTACTAGAGGTACATGTCAGTCATGGAGATGATGATACTAGGCATTGGGTGGGGAGAACATTACCTGACGTATGGGCTTCGATTGCACTTCCCTTGTAACCCGGAAGCTCCGCTGGAGATACGGGTATGAGCCTCTCAGGTTGGCCACTGTCGTTTTTCAACGACATGCTCTTGGTCACTGGTGCCCAAGAGGGGACTATACCAGATCCTATATTCAGCCAGGGCTCATGCGTCGAAGGAATGTATCTCAACTGCATATTCAAAGTAGAATGATCAGGAACCCGATTGTATGCATACCTTTCTCTCTTATTATATTATCACAGTTTATATGGCATGGTGTTTTCTTGTATCTTGCTATGTTCCCTGAGGACCTGGTTATCTCTCCAGGTTTAGACGATTTTTCACAGGAGTACGGAGCGGCATTGGAGCTATCTTACATTGATGACGAGGCAGTGCCTTATGACGTCTAGTCTATTTCTTATCTGAGACAGTTGTAGACATTATTTTATACCTCTTTTTCTTTATTTTGCGGAGGTCGGACTCCGATCTTGTGAGACTATTTTTCATAGCTGTTTGGAGTGAGTATGTTCACCCGACTATCTTTTGATACTCTTATTTATTTATTTGGACTTCATTATATTCTGTGTTGAGCTGTGATGAGATTAGTTATGTTATTCTGGCCTGTGATTATTTATTTACAGCTTATGTGCATATGCGAGGATTCTATATATTGGAGTATTCTTCGTATATGTGCAGCTGGCATGTTCACGTACTTGGTCCTATGTATTTTGGGACTGGGGCGTTACACCACCACCGCCCAAAACATCCCAGCCAACTACTGCCAAGGCCATTGTCACCACCATCCTTGACATCATCCGAACCCTATCATCATCACCGACTCCCATCACTCCTCAACCAACCAAATAATACACAACCACCCTTACCTCTGAATTCGCCTCCTCCCGGCGAAGTCGCCAACTGCTGCCTCGCCGCAGCACCTGACCGCTGCCACTGGACCACCACCTCTCACAATGCCTCACCGCCGATCCGCTCCCCGTCGGCCCAGGGGAGCACCACCGCTGTCCCCGTGGGCGGACCCCTAGAATCGCACGGCCGTACCACCGCGGGGCTTCCCCTCCGCCGGCGACGGGCAGCCAGCCGTTCCCCTTCCTCCTTGCTCGCACAGCCGTGCCCCGTGTCCACCGCGGCGCCTTCCCACTGGCCGTCGCTCCCTCCGCCACGGCATGCCCGTGCCTCCTCTCTCTGTCATTCATCTCGCCAAGAGCGGGCTGAACCCTCTGTAAGCACCTTCTCCCGATCTCTCACCCTCTCTAAATCCCTCTCTCTTCCACCCCCTTCTTATTCCCCTTCAAAATACTTCCTTCTCGATTCTTAAGCCTTTCTCTTTAAGAAGAGAATAGCCAAGTGTTACTTGTTTTAATATTTTATAATTTTATAATTTTTGCTTTGTTAGTTATGATTGGAAGTATTGTTTTAGTTTCTCTGTGTTGTGATATATTATTATTATTATTATTATATTATTATTATTATTATTATTATTATTATTATTATTATTATTAATTTAGTTAGTTTTATTAGTATTATATTTAAATTCTGCATAAACGGCAAGAATGTATAAATTATTTATTATTTTATAGGGTTATAAGCAGTATTATTTTTCAATGTTATTACCATTAGTTTAATAAAATTTGGATTTTAAAATGTAAGGGTATGATAAAATCTAGAATTCAACTTAACCTTATAAATGTAGTAAATATTTTCTGGTATTTTAAAGAAATAGCTTTTACCTGTACATATTAATTTTTCTTAAAATTAAATTACAGTTTTACAATATAGGGTTTTAGCCTTAAATAAATTTCTAGAATCATTTTTGTATTTACCTAAAATCTTTTGATTTATAAAAATATAGGTTTTAGTCTAAAAATTATTTTGACAAAAACTTAGGGTTGTAGCCTAAATCTATTTTCTATACTTTTTATATTTACCAAAATGATTAGTTACTAGTAAATATAGTTTTTAAATATAAAATACCTTTCCTGGATTAGTACTATATTCATGTTCGCAAAATTTTCCTCGCCTACCACCAATCATGACTAAATTGTGGTTGCCTATTTTCTTGCGACTTTGGACCCCTTCGTACTGGCTATGGCAATTGGACAAATCGAGGCTTATCAAATCATCACACCACACCTGGCAACACACCAGGTGACACATCAGGCAAGATACCTTGTCATAATTTATTGTTTATAATTAGTCTGCATTTATTTATTGCATATCACTATGTATTTATTTCCAGTTCTTTTAGCTGTACCATTATTACAGTTCCTGATCTAGTGCATGCTCAGTGATATTAGCTGTACTTTGTTATTATCCTTTGATTTCATATGGACTTAGAGTTAAGAGGCTACCATTTCTAGTGTATTGTATATACCTCGGCACAGTTTTACCACGGGTAGGTGTGAGATGAGTAGCATGTAGAGGTCCTTGCGTGTTGGCTGATCACCCGTGTGCATGTGTTAGGGCTAACTACTAATAGAGGCATGTTAGGTGACTTAGCAGTTAGTAGAGGTATATGGTCGTGGATGCGACTTAAATAAGAGCATTGGGTGGGGAGAACAATACGTGATGTATGGGCGTCTATGCACTTCCCTGATTACCTGTGCGCTCCTCCGGATACGCAGGCTCCAGGTGCCCTCTGACGTTTTCCAGAGCGTTATGGACGTACCCCCTTGCACATGATGTCCTCTGACGATCTTCGGACGTATTCCCTTGGTGCCCTATATGGGGACTATGCTAATCCCATTTACAGCCAGGGCTCATGCGTCGAAAGGATTGTTTCTCAACTGCATGTTAACTTTAGTATGGTTAGGTCACCTTATTGGTGTCTTGTCACTTACTTTTTTTGTGGCATATTTTATTCAGTATTTACATGGCATGTTGTTTATTGTATCTTGTTACGTCCCTCTAAGGACCTAGTGAATTCTCCAAGTGTGTGTTTGTGTTTTCCGCAGGTGCTCTAGCCAAAGCCACTTCCTCGAGGATGATTACACTTGGGTTGTCTTCGCCTCGCTCGACAAAATTTCGTTATCATCTATTTCTCTCTTTTATTGGTAGTGGATTTGTCTCCGCCCAACGATTGTATACATGACAATTCCAAGTGATTTTATATGATTATTTCTTTACAATTGTGGATGAGATTTAGTTTGCCTTGGATTACTGTATTTTATAGCTTACGTATACATACGAGGGTTTCCTATACTTCGTGTGTATACAGCTGGCATGATTACGTTTCTAGTCCTAAGCATTTTGGACTGGGGCGTTACACCAGACTTGGTTCTAAATGCATTAGATGCGCCCAAGCGGGACAGGAACTTTGAGAGTCGACTCGTTTCTAGTACAGATGCGCCCGAGTCGACTCTGTACAGCTTACCATCAGCAGCGCACATGATTTTGAGTGCATGCTTCTGGTCCGCTGTTGGCGTAGCACGTTTGTGGCGCATGGCCTGTGCTGCCTTGGATTTCTTTGTACTAGCCTACGAAGGCGCATAGTACTCAGAATCCAATGGTGTCTCGCCATAACAGCGAGTGAGTTTGTTGAAGACAGACGTTCCCTCCTGCACACCAGAGCTCATGCACTGGAGATTGATTGTACCTATGCTCCGTTGGCACATCTTCTTCGGTTGAAAAGAAGACGGTTGGAGAATGCAGTCAACACTGCGCTTCCCAGACTGATGCGCGGCACTAGTGGGCGCATCCTTGTTGCTGAGAGCGTCAGCAGGAAGGGCCAGCTGCGGTGGCGCGTCCCCTTCAGTGATAGTGCCAGGCGCATCGGCCTTGCTTACCCAGACTTGGCGAGTCTTCTTCGGCTTTGGCAGCCGCTTCGAAGGAGTCGTGCTGCCTTCATAGACGAACTCATCATACGTCTGTTGATAGAGGCGCACCACAAGTATTTTTTGGGAGGAGCCAAGTTTGATGTCATCAGATTGTGACATAACTTTCTCGTTGGAGAAGAAAGAGGTCCCCAGCAGAGTCGCCAGCTTGTTTGCCATTAAAAATGCGACAAGGTTTTGCTGACTAAAACTTTGGTATTTCAATTACAAACAGAACAGTATACAATGTAGGACTTAGACGTAGTCCTAGGAGTACACTTTTGTTTTTATCTGGAAACTGTGTTGGTGGAGCGAGTGGTAATATGTTGACTCCGTTGACGATCTGACGATGATCTTGAACTCTCTGAAAGTCTGGATTGCTCTGGATGCCGGAGCGTTGTGAGGAGAAGCGGACGTTAAGTGTCTCTTATGGCCTCTGTGGATGTGCTTCTCTCTGTGTATGTATGTTCGTCCTTGTCTGTATGTATATGATGAAGGAATGATGTCACGCCCCAGAACCAGAATACTGGAGAGCGGGGACAGACATAGCCAGCTACGTATATTGAAGTGCAACCCACTAGCTTTACGGTCATGGCTGTCTAGATACATGAGGGTTTAACTACAAGCCAGCATTCTCTTAAGGTCATGAACAAGCCTATTGTCTCAATCACAAGCAAGTAAGTAAGAGTTACAAGATGTATGATCATTAATAATAATAGTAAGGCATCCCAAACATACATATTCAGCTGATCATGAAGCTAGTCATTACAAAATGTCAGGACTAGCAAGAGTTTAGTCATACATGATCAACCCTAGGATCCGTCAATCATGTTACAGCCCGTAGGCAGACAGTAAGTAAAAGTGCAATCGAGCTAAACAGGTGCTCGTCGGCTAAACGCCTCAAAAGAATATTTTTACAAATAAGTGGGAGATCAAAAATAAACCCACTCATTGCCAGGGTTCCGTCTATTGGCCACCATCTGGCTGGAAGGTCGATAGATCCTCTGGAGCTGCTCCAAAATCTGGCCACACAAAACCAGCTGGGTCAGACCCCAGAAAGAGCAAGTACCACAAAGGAAGCTTCACTTAGGAACTAAAACTAGCAATCAGCACAAGATATAAATAAAAGTAAGAACTGGAAATAAAGAAAATACATCAGGATGATATACGACGAGATAACCATAGAACTATTCAGATAACCAGGTTACAACCCGTAAACCAAACAAGGACCGGGGTTGTAACCCTTCGTCTGAAAGAACTTGGAATTCTCACCATTTATCGGTAAATTAAATACAAGCATTCTGGTCATGCAGTAATCTAGAACAGAATCAGGACAAGACTAGACTGGTTAGACTCCATCCAATCACTTCACGGCCAAGCAAGAATTACGGCTTGATACTTTAACTAACTAGGATTATCACAGGTCTAATTACTAACAAGATGCAGTGAGATTATTCTACAGCCACAAGCCCTGCAGTCCATCCAGGTTACCCGGGTTAAAAGATTAGGGTTGAATTCAGGTGGGTACATCGTCCGGGAAACGCATGTACCCTTAGGTAGCTTGAAGGGTGCAACACATGACAGTATGCTGGAAATGTGCCCTACTCGACGGCAGGCTACAGATCCCAAGGCGTGCCCAGGTAACGGATTGCCTGTAGCTGGGAGATCTCTTTATGACTAGTGTATTAATCTAGTATTAGCCTTAGTCCATTTCAATGGGTACTCCTGACCGTGGTACTCAGGAGTCCCCTCCTAGACATGATGCAAGACAGGACTGGATTATTTGTACAAGCACAATCGCCCACGGTGTCTGGATTTATTATACAGGTCATGTCATGTCAGGTAGCCGTCGCAACAGCTGTTCAAGATAATTATGTCAGGTGTACTTGTCAGGAGTGCGCCACGACGGGCCACTATCAGGTCATGTCAGGTTTTCTTGTCAAGAGTGCACCACTACGGGTCACTATCGTGTCATTCTCAGGTATCATTAAACATATTAAATAAATCCATGATTTTCAAGTTCATGACAAAAGGCATAAGGATATAAAATGGACGTAAAATATCTAATAAAATATAAATATACAGAGCTATAGGAGAGCCATGCGGCTAAGGTACATGCGGCCAGGGTGGATCTCATACGGCCGGGGAAAGATTTATGCGGGTCGGGAAAAATAAGGACCCATACGGCCAAGACCAGGGGGCGCATGTGGCTGGAAGGGAGCAAGGGCGCATGCGGCCAAGGGGACGAGGGCGCATGCGGCTGGAGGATGTACATGGCCCCATGCGGCTGAGATCAATCGAATCCATACAGTGCAGGGTTCAAACCCATGCGGCTGGAATCAATTGGATCCATGCGGCCCGATTAATTGAGTCCATGCGGCTCAGGTCAATCGAGTCCATGCGGCTCAATCAATCGAGTCTATGCGGCTCAATCAATCGAGTCCATGCAGCTCAATCAATCGAGTCCATGCGACGCGGGTAGGAGCGAAGCTTATACGGAAGCGGGGTCACGCGTCTATGCGGCTGCGACTCAAGTGGGGGGGCTCATGCGGCTAAGATAATTTATGCGGCTCAGAAGAGTACAAGGGCGCATATGCGGCCAAGTGGGGAAAAGTCCATGCGGCTCAGGGAACACTTGCCGCATGAAATGTTCATACGGTCAAGTCAAGTACTGTTCTTCTTCTCCAATTTCTGAGAAGAAGAACACCATGAGAGCCAAGTCCTCAAGCTCCATAACTCCATCATCCGGAACCCAAATCCGAACTTCCATAGGTCAAAATGGGATAGAACGAGATTCTCTACAACATAGAACCCTAAAAACTCAGAAATAACAGGATTAAGTAGATCAAAACCCAAGAAATCTGAAAATAAAGTAAACTTAGATCTAGAAGAATCTAGCCATGGGAAGTAAAAATGCCAAGTTCTAAAGTAAGTCAAAATGCTGTAAGGAAGAGAATGAAGCAATAAAATTGGAGTTCCTCTATGATGCAAGTTACACTTGCCTAGACCTCTCTCTCCTCTCTCTGGTAGGTAAGGAAGTAATGGTGGAGAAGATGATAAATGAAGAGAGAAAAGGAGAAGGGTTAATAAATGGTAGTGGTGGTGGTAGGTAGGGGGTTCACCCCTTGGTTCATGATGAACCAAGAGCAATCCCAAATCGAACCAAGCCAACCCAAACCAAGAATAAACCAAGCCCAGAGAGGAAATTAAGCAAGGAAATCATGAAGTACAAGAATAAATACGTACACGTATTCCAGAAATATGTAATATGAACACAGGCATTACAAATGATCCTTCTATTTATAGATAGCAGACTGGCTGCTCATGCGCGTATATGTCGGATGCGCCTGGACGTGGGAATGCCACGTGGCTGACGTTGGCAGGGGCGCATGGTTGATGTGCCCTGGATTAAAGTTGAATCTTTTGGACTGCTGTGCTGGGCTGCGATGGAGCTCGCACGTGGCAGTCGCGAAGATTGGTTGTTGCTGAGATCTTGGGTGGTCAGCACCCATTCTTTGAACAGAACTGAGTCAAGGGATGAGTGGCATATGACTGTGGCTCAAAGATCTCGGTTTTGGAGGAGTGTAATCTGTCGGAATGCCCCTAGGATCGGGGGCATGGAGGCGACTTAGCCCTATAAGTTTTAGGCATTATGGACAAGTCCGGGCGCATGGCTTTTGAGGTGCATGCAGAACTTCGCATTAGGGTGCACCTAGAATCAGGCGTATGCAGAGCTTCGCTTTGAGGCAGTTGTCTCATTGGAGACTCATATCCTCTCACTTCGTGTGGCCCTTACTTACCAATTGACGTCGGACGATAACTACCGCCGAAAGCTACAAGAATTGGAAGCTTTAGACGAGAAGCATTTGCAAGCTCAACAAAGCATCAAGCTCTATCAAGCACGCATCTCTCGGGCCTTCAATAAGAAAGTCAAGCAGAGGATATTCCAAATAGACGAGCTCGTCTTGGCTAGTTGCAGACCGATGGTCATGTCTCACAAAACCGTCGACAAATTTCAGCCCAAGTGGGAGGGTCCATACATCATCGAGAATATATTCTCCAACGGCGCATACCGACTCGCGAAGCAGAATGGAGACTTGCTCATGATGCCCATAAACGACAAATTCCTGAAGAAATACTATGTCTAAGGACATGCTAGTACTTCCTCAAACCACCAAATCTCCCAGGCTATCGAGTTATGTACACCAAGTACCTCTGAACTCACACTCTATCTGCTCCGAGTGGATTCACATTGCATCTCCCTGAGTGGCGAGTCATGTATGCTGATACCTCTGAACTTCCACTCTAATGCTTTATCACAATGGAGTCTGCCCAACTTATCGTCATCTCTGAGCAAACTTCCTGATCCTGATTATCGTGAATTACGTCCATATTACCTCTGATACTGATAGTCTCTTGACTTAACACCTGTACCCAATCCGGGATAAAAAAAACATGGTGTTAAGACCACAAAACCTATCACGTCCATATTACCTATGTTAGGTTTTGTCTCAAAATCTATTACTCGCACCACTAGTGCGCAGAAGAGTAATAGGTCCACCAAAGATTATTTCTGATTATCGTGTATCATGTCCATATTACCTCTGATACTGATAGTCTCTTAACATCTATACCCAACCCGGGATAAAAGACATGGTGTTAAGACCACAAAACCTATCACATACATATTACCTCTGTTGGATTTTGTCTCAAAATCTATTACTCGTATCACCAGTACGCAGAAGAGTAATAGGTCCACCAAAGATTATTCCTGATTATCGTGTATCACGTCCATATTACCTCTGATATCGATAGTCTCTTGACTTAACACATGTACCCTACCCGGGATAAAAGACATGGTGTTAAGACCAAAAAACCTATCACGTCCATATTACCTCTGTTGGGTTTTGTCTCAAAATCTATTACTCGCACCACCAGTGCACAGAAGAGTAATAGGTCCACCAAAAATTTCATGATTATCGTGTATCACGTCCATATTATCTCTGATATCGATAGTCTATTGACTTAACGCCTGTACTGTGGTGGCCCATGCAGGTCTGTGTCGCAGTTAGTGCGATCTTGTAATGGTGCTCGACTTAGAGTACTAATTACGAGCCTACAATTAGGACATAGGATATAGGATACGATAGGAGTTACTCAATCACATTTAGGAATTTTTGATCTTTTGATTACCATGACAACTCTCTTGTATTGAATTTAATTGTCCTTCTTTGATATTCCCTATCATGTGCCATATTGATTCCTTGTTTCAATATATCCTCAGGATGACGATTACTCGCTCTCAGGCAGCAGGATCTAGTGTTGTTCCAGAGAGGCCCGATCTGGTAGGACCTCCACCTCAGGTTGAGGGAGCTGCAGTTAAGGGAGTTGCCACCTTAGTTCCTGCCCTTCAGGCGGGAGTAGCAGCGACGGTTCCAGGAGGTCTTCCACCTCCAACTGCGGGACCGTCCATAGTTATTCCTGAGACTCTTCCACCGCCGCCTCCGCTACCGACTGATGCACAGCAGATGATGGCCCTTCTATAGCAGATGCTGCAGACCCAGAGGGCCCAGGCCGAGGCACAACAGCATCAGGCTGACGCATCTCACCGCCAGACAGAGGTGTTACGGCAGAGCATGGAGAACTCCTACCAGCTGGCGATGGCAGCAGTTGAGAGGGTTATATCGGGTACAGTTCAGGGTGCCCCAGTTCAGCAGCAGGGTTAGGGGAGGCCTGGCACATGTCTAGATTTCAGGAAGATGAACCCGAGGGAGTTCAAAGGTACCGATGGTATCTTGTATACAGATGACTGGTTGGAGGATGTCCAGCGGAGCCTGGAGTTAGCAAAGGTCCCGAAAGGGCTTTGGGTGACGTTTGCGGCGAGTCGGTTTTTCGATATCGCCTTGACTTGGTTTCCTACGGATCCTCGTGCATCGGTGAGGGGTTTGACATGGGAGAACTTCAGGCGGCTCTTTAAGGAGAAGTTCTACCCCGATGTGGCTTTGACAGCTCTGGAGGGCCAGTTCATCGGATTGGTGCAAGGGAACTCGTCGGTGGACGAGTATGCAACGGAGTTCTTCCATCTGAGTAGGTTTGTACCAGATTTGATCCAGACTGAGGGGTATAAGGCCTGCAAGTTCTGGAGGGGTCTTATTCATGCGGTTCACACTCGTACTTCCGGGCGACGTGATGCGACCTTCGAGCAGATACTGATGGAGGTGCAGATAGCAGAGGAGGACTTCGACCTCAAGCCGAAGAGGGGCAGCGATGTTCTTGGAGCGAGCTCTAGTGCGGGGCCGACGAAGCGCCCATATTTCCAGCAGAGACAGATTCAGCAGCAGCCTCAGTTTTAGATTCTGCAGGCACCAGTGCGTGCCAACCAGCATCAGGGACAGGGCCAGAGGCAGACTACTCTGTACGGCTTCTACGGGAAACCGGGGTGCACTCGAGAGGCCTGTAGGAAGAGGTTGGGCATATATCTATACTGTGGGGCGCCCGACCACCAGTTGAAGGATTGCCACATTCGTGGAATCCGAGGAGGCCAAGACAGAGTACAGTATGCTAGAGGACCAGCAGCTCAGCAGAGAGGTCCTCCACTTCAGACCCAGCAGCTGCGCTTCGTACAGTACCCAAGGGGAGCACCTGTGGACAGGGTATTCGCCTTGACAGCAGAGGAAGAGGTAGAGCCAGTGGGTGATGTTGTGGCAGGTCACGTTCTCCTTGATTCTTTCCCTACTTTTACCTTGTTTGATTCTGGTGCAACCCATAGTTTTGTGTTTGTTTTCTTTGCTCTAAGACACAATATTATTGCTGAGTATATGGGTAGGACTTGCAAGATATTGACCGAGGGAGGCATTATCTTGGTTAATAATATCTGCAAGGAGTGGAGAGTTACATTAGGAGGCCGGGATTTGAGCATGTGCTTGCTCGTAATGCCCCTTCTGAGGTACGACATGGTACTCGAAATGGATTGGTTGAGCATGCACCATGCTAGTATAGACTGTAGAGGAGGTAGGGTTCTGTTTAGGCGCCGGGAGTGCCAGAGTTTGTGTTTGCCAGGGGAGCAGCTGAGCCGAAAGATGGGTTCTGTGGAGCTTTGCTGGCGGGGCAGGCATTGTCGCATCCATTGATAGCTGATTTCATGGATGTCTTTCCCGAGGAGTTGCCTGGGATGCCTCCAGATAGAGATGTTGAGTTCTTTTTAGACTTAGTGCCGGGTGCTGAGCCTATTTCACAACACGTCTATAGGGTCAATAACAGCGAGTTGGCAGAGCTGAAGAAGCAAGTCGACGAGCTACAGGACAAAGAATTTATCAGATCCAGTTCATCACCTTAGGACGCGCCAGTTTTGTTTGTACCAAAAAAGGATGGTATGATACGCATGTATATCGATTACAGGATGCTCAACAACCTCACTATCAAGAACAAGTACCCGTTGCCGAGGATTGACGACTTGTTCGATCAGTTGAGCGGCACGAAGGTGTTTTCGAAGATAGACCTGAGATCCGGTTATCATCAGCTGAAGGTAAAGCAGGAAGACGTTCCGAAGACGGCTTTTCGGACTCGGTACGGCCAGTACGAGTTCACTGTCATGCCATTTGGGTTGACCAACGCCCCAGCAGTATTCATGAACTTGATGAACAAGGAATTCCATCAATACCTTGACAAGTTCGTAGTGGTCTTCATAAATGACATCTTGGTCTACTCGAAGACGTCGGAGGAGCACGAAGAGCATTTGAGTATTGTGCTCGAGACTCTGAGGAAGGAGCAGTTGTACGGGAAGCTTTCGAAGTGCGAGTTCTTTCTGGACCAGGTCAAGTTCTTGGGTCATATGGTGACCGAGCACGGGATCTCTGTGGACCAGAAGAAGATTGTAGCGGTGGATTCTTGGTCTACACCCAGTTCAGTTGCCGAGATTCGGAGCTTTCTGGGTTTGGCTGGCTATTATCGAAAGTTCGTCCAGGACTTCTCGCGTATTGCGGAGCCGATGACTAGACTCACCAGGAAGGACATGGAGTTCGTCTGGACTGAGGAGTGTCAGGCCGCCTTCGATGAGCTGAAGAAGAGGTTAACATCAGCTCCGATCTTGACTTTACTATCTGGGACCGGTGGTTTCTCGATCTATAGCGACGCTTCTGGTGTCAACCCAGTTTTCAAGAACAGGGGTATTTTGGTTATTTTCCACTTTAGAATAATTTTGAAATTTATTTATTTATTTATGATATTATTTTGGAGTTATTTGAGTCGGGTTCGAATTTAAACTCAATCCGACTTGTATCGGGGACCCGGGGTAGCTTTGACTCTAGTGGGACCCACTCATTAGTTAGGCATGGCCCACATGACAATATTTTAGTTAGTATGTTAGACTAATTATTCATGAATAGGTTTGGTTTAATTAGAGACTTAAAACTAGACTAATTTAGCCTCAACCTAAAATCTATTCCTAATTTAAATCAATAAGACAAGTGGGGGGTATTTTAGTCATTAGCTAATAGGGACACCTAGCTAGGCTTGGCCGGCCATAGAAGGATAGGCTTGAGCCTCTCGTTTGTTATTATCCACACAAATTTTATCTCTCTTGTTCTTCCCCAAAATTAGAGAGGAGCCTCCATTGATTTTACTTCAAAATCAATCCATTTCTTCATCAATCCTTTTCTTTTCTTCTCTATTTCAATCAAGAGGAGGAGCTAGCTAGATTTGGGAAGTTTTAGATCTTGTTCGTGTCCATTTGGAGGTCTCTTCGTATCGGGAGGAGTTTTATTGGTTTTGATCACCCGGAAGGTATAATCTCTCCTCTATTTCATTCCCACATGCATTTAGGACAATTTTGAAACCATAGGAATGACTCCCATGGTTGTGTGTCCATTTGTGTCCATTTTGGATCCATTTGGAGGTCATTAGGATGTGTCCTTGTATAGTTTTGTGTCATAGTGGGAAACCCCCAATTTTGGACACACCAAGTGTTTGATGTATTGAGTGAATGATTATTTATGACTTTAATTTCAGATTTTAAATGTAGTTCTTCAATGAATCATATTGTATCTTAATATATCATATTATTGTATCTTCAATGAATCATATTGTATCTTAATGTATCATATTATGTATCTTAATGTATCATATTATATATCATATTGTATATATATATATATATATATATATATATATATATAATATATATATATATATATATATATATATATATATATATATATTTTATTGTGTGTGTGGGTGATCTAATGTATATATATTTTTTTCATGGTGTGTGTGTGTCTTTATATATATGTTAGGTGTGTGTGTGTAGATGTTGTGTGGATAGAAAGTGAGATATAGAGCGGGGATAGAGAGTGAGATATAGAGAGGGATATGGAGTGATAGATTGAGTGATATAGAGAGTGATAGAGAGAGGGATATAGAGAGTGTTAGGGAGTGAAGGATGGGGGGAGTAAGCTGCTGGTAATTGGCAGCAGCTAGCAGTAGCAACTGCTCGAGAGGGAGCTACTGTCCTGAGGACAGCAGCAGTAGCAATAGGAACTGCTGCTTTGTAGCAGCTGTGAAGGGGGGACGGCCACACCCATTCACTCACTCATAATCAAAGCAGCCCCCTTATTTCCCATCCACATCCAGCCACTCATTCATTCCTCCATCCACATACATTCATTAATCCATCCTTTCACTCATTCAGTCACACACATAACTATTAATCCATTCAATAACAGTCCACACATTCATCTATCATCTATTCTTCCATTCAAATCAGCCACCTATATATGCATTCAGCTATCAACTATTTATTTTTTCCATTCAATTCATTAGCCCCTTTCATTCAGTCTATTCACTCATGCATCCATCATTCATAAACCCCTACATTCATTATGCATTCACCTAGCCATTCACATAACAGTCCATTCATTCCATCCATTTCAACAGCATCTATCCACCCTTCCATGCATTTCAGTCATCCACCATTTACTCATACACCAATACATTCATCCATTTAGTCCTTCATTCATTCATACATTCACCCATTATCCATTCATTCATCAACATTCATCCACCCATCCATTCTTACACACATTAGTCATCCAATCCATTCCTCCAATCCAAATCAGTCCCTTAACCCCATTGTGTGTGTGTTGTGTGAGTATCTATGAGGGGTTTAATAAGGGGGTATGTTAGAGAATATAGCTAGTTAAGGTAATTAGCTAACTACAAGGTATGTGAGTTAAGGTTTAAGATATAAGTAGAATTGGGTTCCCTTGGTTGATAATGGTCAGAAATAGTGCTCCTAGACTAATTTTGACCTCGGTTGACCATTTTGACTAAAAGTCAACCGAAAGTCAAACTTAGCCTAAAAGTGACTAGAATTGACCGAAACCAAACTAGAGTTGACCAGTTGACTAAAAGTCAATAGTTGGTCAACATTAGCCTAGTTTGACCTAGGGTTGACCTAGAGTTGACCAGAGTTGACCAGGGTTGACCAGTTGACCAAAAGTCAACTGTAAGTCAACATTTGATCCAGTTTGACCTAGTTTGACTTAGATCGACTTTCTGTGACCTAGTATGACCTAGTATGACCTAGTATGACCCAGTTTGACCTAGTTTGACCCAGTTTGACCTAGTTTGACCTAGTTTGACTTAGACTTGTATATCATGTCTTAAATTAGTTTTTCTTTCATTATTAAACCCTGTTTGACTTATAGTATCTCATCTTTAGGTCTGTGATTACTCTGAGCGTCTGTTCACCTTATCAGCTCAGGACCACAGGCGAGTACATTTACTGATAGTTTTCATTGCCTTGATATCTGCTATATCCGATTCAGTTGTAGTGTCTTACTCGATTTCCAGTCACGATAGTTTACGGACTAGTATATGTTGGATCATGACATGAGATGTTGTTCCTAGATTTTCTTGGTATATTAGTATATTTCCTGTCTTGTTCCCTGTACTTGTATAGACACCGATTCTTAAGGGGACTTGCTACCCTCTTATGGAATCCCGTGTCATGACGTGTCATGTCCAGATCCATTATACTATTCGGGAATGGAGAATTATTAGGGGCTATGTGGTCAAAGCCTTCCTGTCACTATATTCTTGAGCTTGCGTCACCCTCACCTCACGTAGGGTGTAGCGAGATCTTATTCATGTGCTCGTTATCCAGGTTGGCCGGCATGACCCTTTCCAAAGATTTTCTTGTGATTGTCGGGCCAAGTGGATAGCCTGTCCTGTAACATTCCCAAGCCGATCACATAACGCTCTAATAATTCAAGGCACATTCTATATTTATTTTATCATATCTTATATCCTGCTCAGTTCTACATTCAGTACTTTCTCACCATGCTATGATATTCATTACTCATATGTTCTACATGCTCTTATGTTATACCTTGATTGGAGACTAAGTTCTGTTCGGGAAAAGGGTTATAACCCCGGTCCTTGTTTGGTTTACGGGTTCTAACTCGGCTTCCGAATAGTTTCCAAGTCATCCTATATGTTTGTCTTGTATTTCATTATACTGTCTCTTATAGAATTTGTCAATTCATATGGAACTGCTGTTAGTGTTTGTACTTGCTCATTTTTTTGACAAGATACCGTTGATATATTACAGATGATTCTGAGGCAGACTGCTCGACCTATTATGTGGTCGAGATAGATGGAGTAGTCCAGGACTGTGGCCTTATAGTTGAGCCACTAGACTTTGCACACCCAGAGTAGTATAGCTTAGTTAGGTTTGCCTGGACTACGATCCAGCTAGTGCTATCAAACTGTAGTATTCAATATTATATTTTGTGACTCTGTGATGCTGTGTATATCTGTGGGCTTGTGTTGGATCTTGAACTTATTTCCTATTTTTACATCTATCATATTTCCATTTCGTGCTATCTACCTTAGTTTTATCTTGTGATTGAGTTATGCCATATTATATTCCTCTGTACGGAGATGACATGTACCTTTATACTGTTTAGTCATAGTATTTACAGACGTCATATACAGCGTTCTACCGCCGATTCTGCGACGTAGGCTGGACGTACCCACGTGCTCGTGCCCCTAATCAAGGTGCGGGTCGTGACACATTTTTGTGGTAGCCCATGCAGGTCTGTGTCGCAATTAGTGCGATCTCGTAATGGTGCTCGACTTAGAGTACTAATTACGAGCCTGCGATTAGGACATAGGATCTAGGATATGATAGGAGTTACTCAATCACATTTTAGAAAATTTCTGATCTTTTGATTACCATGACAACTCTCTTACATTGAATTTAATTATCCTTCTTTGATATTACCTATCATGTGCCATATTGATTCCTTGTTTCAATCTATCCTCAGAATGACGATTACTCGCTCTCATGCAGCAGGATCTAGTACTGTTCTAGAGAGGCCCGATCCGGTAGGACCTCCACCTCCGGTTGAGGGAGCTGCAGTTGAGGGAGTTGCCACCTCAGTTCTTGTCTTTCAGGCGGGAGTAGCAGCAACGGTTCCAGGAGGTCTTCCACCTCCAGCTGCGGGACCGTCCATAGTCATTCCTGAGACTCTTCCACCGCCGCCTCCGCTACCGACTGATGCACAACAGATGATGGCCCTTTTACAGTAGATGTTGCAGACCCAGAGGGCCCAGGCCGAGGCACAGCAGCATCAGGCTGACGCATCTCACCGCGAGACAGAGGTGTTACGTCAGAGCATGGAGAACTCCCACCAGCTGGCGATGGCAGCAGTTGAGAGGGTTGTATCAAGTACAGTTCAGGGTGCCCCAGTTCAGCAGCAGGGTTAGGGGAGGGCCTGGCACATGTCTAGATTTTATGAAGATGAACCCGAGGGAGTTCAAGCGTACCGAGGGTATCCTGCATGCAGATGACTGGTTGGAGGATGTCCAGCGGAGCCTGGAGTTAGCAGAGGTCCCAAAAGTGCTTTGGGTGACGTCTGCGGTGAGTCAGTTTTTCGATATCGCCTTGACTTGGTTTCGCATGGATCCTCATGCATCGGTGAGGGGTTTGACATGGGAGAACTTCAGGCGGCTCTTTAAGGAGAAGTTCTACCCCGATGTGGCTTTGATAGCTCTGGAGGGCAGTTCGTCGGATTGGTGCAGGGGAACTCGTCGGTGGACGAGTATGTAGTGGAGTTCTTTCGTCTGAGTAGGTTTGCACCAGATCTGATCCAGAATGAGGGGTATAAGGCCCGTAAGTTCCAGAGGGATCTTATTCATGCGGTTCGCACTCGTACTTTCGGATGACGCGATGCGACTTTCGAGCAGATACTGATAGAGGCGCAGATAGCAGAGGATGACTTCGGCCTCAAGCCGAAGAGGGGCAGCGATGTTCTTGAAGCGAGCTCTAGTGCAGAGCCGACGAAGTGCCCTCATTTCTAGCAGAGGCAGATTCAGCAGCAGCCTCAGTTACTGATTCAGCAGACACCAGCGCGTGCCGACCAGCACCAGGGACAGGGCCAGAGGCAGTCTACTCCGTGCGGCTTCTGCGGGAAGCCAGGGCACACTCGAGAGGCCTGTAGGAAGAGGTTGGGCGTATGTCTATACTGTAGGGTGCCTGAACACCAGCTGAAGGATTACCACGTTCGTAGAATCCGAGGAGGCCAGGACAGAGTACAGCAGGCTAGAGGACCAGCAGCTCAGCCGAGAGGTCCTCCACTTCAGACCCAGCAGCAGCGCTTCGTACAGCACCAGAGGGGAGCACCTGTGGGCAGGGTGTCCGCCTTGACAGCAGAGGAGGAGGTAGAGCCAGTGGGTGATGTTGTGGCAGGTCACGTTCTTCTTGATTCTTTCCCTGCTTTTACCTTGTTTGATTTCGGTTCCACCCATAGTTTTGTGTCTATTTTCTTTGCTCTAAGATACAACATTATTGCTGAGTATATGGGTAGGACTTGTAAGATATTGATCGGGGGAGGCATTATCCTGGTTAATAATATCTGCAAGGGACGGAAAGTTACATTAGGAGGCCAGGATTTGAGCACGTGCTTGCTCGTAATGCCCCTTCTGAGGTACAACATGGTACTCGGAATGGATTGGTTGAGCATGCACCATGCTAGTATAGACTGTAGAGGAGGTAGGGTTTCTGTTTAGGCCGCCGGGAGAGCCAGAGTTTGTGTTTGCTAGGGGAGCAGCTGAGCCAGGAGATGGGTTTTGTGGAGCTTTGCTGGCGGGGCAGGCATTGCCGCATCCATTGATATCTGATTTTATGGATGTCTTTCCCGAGGAGTTGCCTGAGATGCCGCCAGATAGAGACGTTAAGTTCTCTATAGACTTAGTGCCAGGTGCTGAGCCTATTTCACAGCACGTCTATAGGGTCAACAACAGCGAGTTGGCAGAGCTGAAGAAGTAAGTCGACGAGCTACAGGACAAGGGATTTATCAGATCCAGTTCATCACCTTGGGGCACGCCAGTTCTGTTTGTACCGAAGAAGGATGGTACGATACGCATGTGTATCGATTACAGGGCCCTCAACAACCTCACTATCAAGAACAAGTACCCGTTGCCGAGGATTGACGACTTGTTCGATCAGTTGAGCGGCACGAAGGTGTTTTCGAAGATAGACCTGAGGTCCGGTTATCATCAGCTGAACGTAAAGTGGGAAGACGTTCCGAAGATGGATTTTCGGACTCGGTACGGCCAGTACGAGTTTAATGTCATGCCATTTCGGTTGACCAACGCCCCAACAGTGTTCATGAACTTGATGAACAAGGTATTCCATCAGTACCTTGACAAGTTCGTGGTGGTCTTCCTGGACCAGGTCGAGTTTTTGGGTCATGTTGTGACCGAGCACGGGATCTCTGTGGACCAGAAAAAGATTGCAGTGGTGGAGTCTTGGTCTACACCCAGTTCAGTTGCCGAGATTTGGAGCTTTCTGGATTTTGCCGGCTATTATCGGAAGTTCGTCCAGGACTTCTCGTGGATTGCGAAGCCAATAACTAGACTCACCAGGAAGGATGTGGAGTTCGTCTGGACTGAGGAGTGTCAGGCCGCCTTCGATGAGCTTAAGAAGAGGTTGACATCAGCTCCGATCTTGACTTTACCATCTGGGGAGCGACGCTTCTCGTATCACGCCCAGTTTTCAAGAACAGGGGTATTTTGGTCATTTTCCACTTTAGAATAATTTTAGAATTTATTATTTATTTATTTATGATATTATTTTGGGGTTATTTGAGTTGGGTTCGAATTTCAACTCAATCTGACTTGTATCGGGGACCCGGGGTAGCTTTGACTCTAGTGGGACCCACTCATTGGTTAGGCATGGCCCATATGACAATATTTAGTTAGTATGTTAGATTAATTATTCATGAATAGGTTTGGTTTAATTAGAGACTTAAAACTAGACTAATTTAGCCTCAACCTAAAACTTATTCCTAATTTAAATCAATAAGACAAGTGGGGGGTGTTTTAGTCACTAGCTAATAGGGACACCTAGCTAGGCTTGGCCGGCCATAGAAGGATAGGCTTGAGCCTCTCATTTGTTATTATCCACACAAATTTTCTCTCCCTTGTTCTTTCCCAAAATTAGAGAGGAGCCTCCATTGATTCCACCTCAAAATCAACCCATTTCTTCATCAATCCTTTTTTTTTCTTCTCTATTTCAATCAAGAGGAGGAGCTAGCTAGATTTGGGAAGTTTTGGATCTTGTTCGTGTCCATTTGGAGGTCTCTTCTTGTCGGTGTCATATCGGAGGAGTTTTTTGGTTTTGATCACCCGGAAGGTATAATCTCTCCTATATTTTATTCCTACATGCATTTAGGACCATTCTGAATCCATAGGAATGACCCCCATGGTTGTGTCTCCATTTGTGTCCATTTTAGATCCATTTGGAGGTCATTAGGATGTGTCCTTGTATAGTTTTGTGTCATAGTGGGAAACCCCCAATTTTGGATACACCAAGTGTTTGATGTATTGAGTGAATGATTATTACGACTTTAATTTCAGATTTTAAATGTAGTTCTTCAATGAATCATATTGTATCTTAATGTATCATATTATATATATATATATATATATTTTTTATATATAACAATATATATAATGTATCATATTATATATATATATATATATATATATAATATATATATATATATATATATATATATATATATATATATATATATTGTTATATATATATTGTGTATGTCTCTCTCTCTCATCTCTCTCTCTCTCTATATATATATATATATATATATATATATATATATATATATATATAGATATATATATATATATATATATATATATATATATATATAAAATATATATATATATATATATATATATATATATATATATATATAATATTGTGTGTGTGGGTGATCTAATGTATATATATTTTTTCATGGGTGTGTGTGTGTGTCTTTATATATATGTTAGGTGTGTGTGTAGATGTTGTATGGATAGAGAGTGAGATATAGAGAGGGATAGAGAGTGAGATATGTTTCACTTAACAAAATGCCTAAAATTGGCTTTTGAAAGAAAACTAGAAAAAGTACAAATTGTTTCTGGGAAGTATTGTTATGGAAGTCTGATCTGAGAGCGATCACTTTGTTCCTTGGACCATACGATGATGATGAAGAGAACTGCTTGAAGAGGATGAACAATCGAAAGAACTAAGTCACCAGAAAGGTATCGAACAACGGCACTGATGGCACAGTCGAATACTTTCCTACTTTGCTTCACCATGTTCTTGAAAAAAAGTTGAAAAAATGCTTCTGGGAATATCACTCTGAAAGTATGAGTTTTCTCAGAATCTCCTCTCCTGTATCTCTCTTGATGATCTCTTGTATTAAAAATAAGTCTATTTATAGACTAGACCCTCTGTACGTAAAAAGCAACATAATTGGGTCTCTACGCAAGTAACTGTCACCCACGATGAAAATCAACCTCTACGCGTGATGACACGTGTCCCATGTAGAGTTTTGATCTCTACGTATGGTGACACATGTCCCACTACTTCAACAAAATGGGGAGAGCACGTACACACGTTCCTCGATAAGTGTGGCATGAAAGCCACGTAAGCAGACCACGTTCTCATGTAGCCAGAAAAGATTGGGCGTAAAAATGACCCAAAATAGACTTCCTGCGTAAAGTAGCAGACTGGGCGTAAAATAACTCAAAATAGACTTTCCGCGTAAAGTGGCTGAAAAGTAGCCTTGAGCATAAAATTAGCTCAAATAAACTCTACGCACACGAAAAAGCCTTGAGCGTAAAAACGCGAATAGCTTTCGTGCGTAAAAGAAGCAATCTCTTGAGCGTAAAGTAGCCCATCTGCACACTAAATGACAAGCGTTGGGTTTGGTGAAAAAATCTTCTCGGCTTCTGTGCACTGTTCTTGTCAGAAAATCATTCTGTCAGATCAAAATCATGCACACCAAATGCCGTCTGACAGCCTGTCTCCCGCGTAAAAGTTTGAGGATGGCTCTCGCGTAAAGTAGTTCGCGTAGAGTTTACCATGTTTGCTCTCTGCATAAAATTTGATTCTGATTCAGTTTGACTTGCGTAAAGCTCTCAACTTCTTTGACTTGGTCTATGAAATTTATTTATGCTTCTACAAGACCCCCTTCAACGTTTCAAATTTTTTCTAAGATTTGAAATACTTTGTACAGAAGCGTAAAAATCTGAGATATCCAATAGTTCGCATAAAATTCGGGATACCCAATAGTCCGCGTAAAATTCGGGATACTCAACAGTCTGCGTAAAGTTCGGAATACCCAACGGTCGGCTGAGAAGCGTAATATTCGGGATATCCAACAGTCAGCATAAATTTTAGGAATTTGAACCGATTTTCAAAATTCTCTATAAATAGAGCTTTGTCGATAGAGAGAGAACTTTACACATTCTCGAAATTTCAATCTTTCTTTACTCTCTTCTTCTTCATCCTTTCAGTTCGAATCAATGGCCCCCAAGAGCAAAACTACCGCCGGCGCCAAGGGCAAGAAGCCCGCCGCTGCTTCGTCGAGAAGCAAATGCACGGGAACCGCCGCCGTATCATCGGAGACACCCCGCAAGACCAACCCCACAGTGGCTCCGGCCATGAAAGGTAGAACACCCTAATTCGGCCGTGAGTTCGTCGGAGAAGAAGAAGACTCGAACCCTAAACTTTACGCCCACGTTTATATATGTCAGCGTAGAAATTGAAATAACAAAATACACCCACGTTATACGTGTCAGCTAAAAAATAAGAAATATGCCCACGTCAATACGTGTCAGCGTAAAAATCAAAATACGCACACGTCCATTCGTGCCAGCGTAAAAACAAAATACGCTCACGTCAATACGTTCCAGCGTAAAAAGCAAAATACGCTCACGTCAATGCATGCCAGCGTAAAATATGAATAACAAAAAATACGCTCACGTCAATACGTGCGAGCGTAAAATCACAAGTGAAAGACTTTACGTAAAACAAAGAACTCTTGCATTTAAAAAACTTTAACTTTTGCGCATAAGCGCTAAGGTTGCATAGTCAAGCTCTCTAGTACAGAGTCTTTAATTTTTATGCGTAAAATTGAGACTAAGTCATCTGCGTAAAAATTCAAATTAGATTTTTACTAACTTGATTTTTCTTTTTCTTTTGGCAGTAGACTTGCAGATTCATCCTCTTGCTGAAATATTCGACTCACCAGCTGGTATGGTGGGCTCAAATTACTTGGAGAATTTGTCTCATGTGGAATTCCCTCAATCAGATCCATAATACCCTGAAGGGAGACAACAGCTAATAGCTGCTCAGGGGGACAGAATGCTGTTGTCAATGATAAATGGAGAATTGCTGGTATTGCTAGATGACCAACAATTTTTTAAACCTGCCTTCCTGTTTCGGGACGCTATAGATTTTCAATCACAAACACACCCCAAGAAGGAGGCTTAGGTTTTTAAATTTGGAGAGAGGGCAATATATCTCCCAGACATGGCCAGAGATTATCCCTTATCTGCATTCGTCCATACGACTCATCCAAGACAGATGCCATGGAACCTGACTCCCAGCAGTTATGGTAGACCGGGCAGAATTATTTTCATGAGGAATGGGGCCAACAAAATGGGCTACCACATCAGTCTCCCAGTGGTGGTGTCATCCCTTTCTCTGGTCTACTACCTGGATTCACATCGAGCGAAGATTCAGCTCTGATCCAACCGGTACAAACCCCGATGTTCATTAACAAGTTCATGAAGACCTCAGTATTATACCCTCAGGCCAACCCTAGGCTACCAGGGTGGATGACACCTCATAACCAGAACTGGATTCAGCTTAGTGCCTGGATCATGAAGAACTTCAAGACAGATCTGGAAGCCATCGGCCTTTATGAAGCAGTAGCCTCCACGAGTCAGGGTATACCAATGAACAGTAACATGTTCTTGGCTCTGATGGAGTTGTATATCAGTTCAACAGGAACTTTTGCAACCCTACTAGGTGAGATGGGTTTTGCACTACACGAGATGCAATTCATCTCTAAGTTGTCGATGGGTGAAGCTCCTTATGAAGAGTATGTTCCCTCCAACCGGGAACTAGCAGAGATCAGTAAAAAAAATCCTAATCTAGTCAAAGTGTATCAAGAATTAATATGCAATTATCTAATTTGCACCACTATATATGAAAGTGGGTCGCATTTGGCATATACTAATAAATGGACAACCTATTTATTCTACCACGAGAATAGGATATCGAAGAACGACCAGGGGAGATTCCAAGAAAATAAGGCTCCAACCATCAACCCATGTTCAATAATTCCTTCAGATCTGATCCATAGTTTGATGATCACACATAAGTCTTCGGACCAATATATGACCACTAAGACTGGAGACATCCCTGCGGGGACTGAAACCTTGAGCTATCTGAGGCATGGCAGTCAAAAGATCTCAAGGAAAGCCTTGCTGGCAGGCTTTCTTTCTCTGTGGCTGCGGAGATGGGTCGTGCCAGGGATTAGCACAGCTGACAGAATTCACCGAAACGTATTATGGCCGGCAGTACGTTTGGTGTTCAAGGTCAGAATCAACCTGCTATCGGCAATGGTATGTCAAATAAATGCAGGTTTACGGACCTTTGGTGATGAACTAATCAACAATACTCCTCACCAAAGAGATTTTCCTAGGGTAGAGATGCCCTATACTTATCTGATGGACTGGCTATTGCATCATAACTGCAGTTTATTGCCGCCAGGCCCTGGAGATAATGTGGAGGTCTTCCTCCAGAAATTCAATAAAGCCACATGGACTACAACTACAGTGGCAGATACTCGAGCAGTACTGAACTATTCTCATGGATGGAACTTTTTCTGCACAAGGCCACAAGTTCCAGCCGATTGCCTCAGTGTATAATTTGAAGATAGAGGCAAAGGGAGGACTTCATTACCTGTGCCAGTTTTCAAATGACTAATGTGCATCAGACCCTCACATCTGATGTATAGGAATGAAGACAACTGTGCGTTCGAACCGTATCTACCAAGTCGGTTCGCTCGTCAGTTTGGATATGACCAACTTCACGTTGGTAATCCCTCCACCAGCTTCCATCATTATGGAAAGTTAATTGATGGTGCAAGAGCCTGGAGATACTTTAGCACTGCTTGTACCGGTGCTAAATTTCGGGTTTCAACTGCTACAAGTACAACCGAGCTACGAATACTTCATACGTATGCTCGCTTTTATGCATCCATTCCCTCCTTCGCGTATGGCTACAATATGTAGGGGAGTCTTCGATGGCCCAAAGAAGGGAACGTTGAAGAACCAGTCAGGGTACCTTCAGACATACCCGACGACGCTGCTGTTCCAGATGAGTATCTGGAAGTAAACCCTATGGAGCTGGGGAAATAGCTGTAGGACCAATTATTATCGACAAAATCTGGAAACGGAAATCAGGTGCAGCTGTTACCCTCCCAGAGAAGAAGAAGAAGGTCACTGTCAAAGGGCCTTCTAGACAGAGAGCCGCTACTCCAGAGAGCGACACTCCAGTCGAGCAGCCTCAACACATTGCATCTTCTTCAACTCATCCTGGAGAAGGGTCCTCGGCATCTCAACCAGCAGCATCAATATAAGCTGTAGGGCTCCTATCTCCTGGACGTCTCAGCTCATCACTTCATCTGACTTTGCCACAAAAGGCGAAAGCTATTGAGGATACCGTCACTACACATACTGTTGATCCAGAACTCATCCCATCAGATGAACCGGCTCTTGCCTTCGATGATGAGGACTGGGACCAAGATTATGACGAACTTTTGGAACGTCCTGCACCTACTCCAGGTAAATATAAATTACACAAAATTTATACAAAATTATGTATTATGATTTTGTATATTAACTTATTTTGCTTAATTTTTGTAGGTGTTATCATTGCAGTAAAGCCTGTGGCTCCTCCTCTTCCTCAAGAAGCTATTTATGAAGAAAACATGGAATCTGAGGAAGAGAGTTCTTCTTCAGAAGAAGATACTGTCCAAAAGGAATGTTCTTCATCCACAGAGATACAACAAGAGCCTGTGGTAGAGGCTCAGCTAGAATTGCATTCTCTTGCTGAAAACAGAGAAGAAGAACAAACTGCAAGAGAACCAACTGCAGATGAAGAAGCAGCTGCTGATGAAGAAACAGTTGTAGAAGAACCCACTACAACTGAAGTACTTCCAGAGCTTGAAGAGCCGGTAGCCAATGAAGGTGAGAAAGATATGGTTAACTCATCAACTGAAGATGGAGACATTGTAATAACATCCTCCGTTATTGCTACTGATCCAGCACAAGTTCCTGAGAAGACAATGTCTGAACCGGACCCAGTTACTATAATCACCATTCCTCCCACAATAATCACCGTCACCGAAACTCAAGTAGTTTCAGCTCCAAAAACGGCTGGAGAAACAATCCAAAAAAGTGCTGAAGATATGGCCTCTGAAGCTCCTAGGGATCAGTTAGCCATGGTAGCAGCATCAACAATGGCTTTAACTCAACTTGCTACCAAGGCAACAACAATACCCACTCCTAGCCTTCAGAAGAGGGACTTGGTAGACATTGCCGCCATGCAGAGCTCAAATGCAGAAATGAATCTCTTAGTTGAGATTCATACTGAAACTTTCTACAAAACCCTGGCGGCTCTGATCAAGATGGTCCTGAAGAAGGGCCTTAATTATGAAAGTTTGAAGGCTGCAATTGCTCTCATAATCAGGAATGTTGCCATGTTCAATGACACTGAGAGAGCAGCGGCGCTGGAGAAGGTAGTGGAGGGACTTGAACAGCCTATTAGAGAATATCTAAGGCTGTCAAGTGAAACTATTGAAAGTCTCATCCAAACCGAGTATGATGCTTTATCAGCTGAATACATCGTTTGGGAGACTACTTTCAATGAATCTCTCCAGAACTATAGCAGTAAAGTTGCCAGAGAAAGAGCTTTATTGAATGAAACCAAACCTCTGCTAGAGATGCATAAAGAAGCCTATGAGACTTCAAATATGAGAATTCATCAGCAAGATGATAGAATTCGTGAAGTTGAGGCAGAGTTGGCTCGCTTAAAGGCTGAAAGAGAGCAGATAATTGCGGATCGAGACCAACATCTGACGCAGAGCTCAATTTTGGAAGAGAAGGTTTTCAGTGTTGAAGCTGTTATTAAAACCCTTGATGATGCCAAGGATAAAATGATAGCTACTTTCGCCGAATTCTCCCATCTTTGTACTCCAGAAGCTCGACGCACCATAGCTACTGCAACTGTGCTGAGCTCTCGTGAGAAGCGTCTAGCAGAGCTGCAAAACTGCTTGAAGATGTATCTGGTCCGCCTTTGGCATTTTTGTATTTAATACAGAATTTTGTATTCTTATGTCTTTTTCATTCTGTAATATTTTCAAGAAATGAATGAAATAATTGTTTTGTGACCCTATTATTCATTTTGAATTTAAATAATAGGTATGAGATAGAAAACACTTATCAGAGGTAATATGGACATGACAAGTCTTCTAAACTCAATAAATTATGTCTATCCAGAGGTAATGTGGACATGATAGATAATGAATCTTGTTTTCTTTTTAGAGTGTACAATACTATCAGAGGTAATATGAACGTGATAGATCGTAACAACTCAAAGAAAAATAGATTAATATCTATTCAAAGGCCATATGGACATGATAGATAAGAAAAGAAGTAGACTTAATATTTATTCAGAGGTCATGAGAACATGATAAATAATAAGTCCCTTTTTTTTAATCAGCTAGTAAGACAAGATCAAAATTTTCTTTTAGGAGACAAATAATCAGCTTAACCGAACATTGGTAGCTGGGGAATAAAGAAAAAGTTTAGACATAATATTTTTCAAGAATTTGCCATTAATTGGCATCATGAGCAAATCTCCATTAGGTTTAGACAACCTATATGCACCATTAGAGAAGACTGTCTCGACTACATAAGGACCTTCCCATTTTGCTTGGAATTTTCCTTTGCTCTTATGAGTCATTACCATCGGTCTTCGAACAGCTAGAACTAGCTCACCGACTTTGAATACCCTCTCTTTAACTTTACGATTGAAAGCTCGAGATATGCGGGCTTGATATAACTCGATGTGCTGTTGTGCTTGAAGACGCTTCTCATCTAGACCTTCAAGTTCTTGAAGTCTCAATCGATCATTATTCTCTGTAGTTAGCTCATTAGCGATGGCTATTCTAAGAGATGGAATCTGGATTTCCAGAGGAAGAACAGCCTCACATCCATAAACCAGTAAGAATGGTGTAAAACCAGTAGGAGTTCGGACTGTCATTCGGTAAGCCCATAAATATTCTCCAAGTTTCTCATTCCAATCACGTTTATTAGAATAGACGAACTTTTTGAGAAGTTTAATGATTGTCTTGTTGAAAGCTTCGGCCAAACCGTTAACAGCTGGATTGTAAGCTGTAGAAGCCAGATTTTGGATCCGATTCTTGTCACAGAATCGATAAAATGCCTGACTAGCAAATTGGGGTCCATTATCATGAATTATCCTTCGGGGAATCCTAAAACGATAAATGACATGGTGTTTGATGAAGCTAACCACATTAGATATTTTTACTTCAACAAGGGGAACCGCTTTCGCCCATTTAGAAAAGTAGTCGTTTATAGCCAGTATAAACCGATGTCCCTTGACAGAAGGAGGGTTAATCGGACCAATAATATCCATGCCCCAAGCTTCGAAGGGCCAAGAAGCTGCCGTAGGATGTAAGAATTTAGATGGTTGATGAATAAAATTGGCATGAATCTGACATGCTTTACACCGTCTGGCATAATCCACAGCATCTGCTATCATGGAAGGCCAATAATACCCCATTCTTCGAATACGGTCCTGTAATTTTGGACCCGGTTGATGGGCACCGCAGACACCATCATGAGCTTCACGGAGTATTTGCTTAGCTTCACTCTCAGAGAGACAACGCAGCAAAAGTTCGTCATAAGAACGACGATATAACATATGTAAAAAAGAATCATAATAGAATCAAAATAATCGTCTCTTGATTGATGCAGCTTCTTTTGGATCTTCAGGTGGACCGCATAATCAATAAATGGACTTCTCCAATCCCTTTGTTGAGAACTTGATTCTGTAATATAACTCTGTTC
The DNA here is from genome assembly GCA_029216955.1 of Iris pallida. Lineage (NCBI taxonomy): Eukaryota > Viridiplantae > Streptophyta > Magnoliopsida > Asparagales > Iridaceae > Iris > Iris pallida. The sequence continues at coordinate 24,314,862 of JANAVB010043419.1, forward strand.
GATATGCAAATTATTCTTGACACAGAATAAGTCTCGATCCAATAAAGTAACGGTATTTTGTCTTCTAATTGGAACAGCTAAGTCTGCAGCTAAACTACCAAGAGCATCAGCTTCCAAATTTTGAGAATGTGGTACAAATTCAATGAAGAATCCTTTGAATAAAAGGACTAATTCGATTACCACTTGATGATAGGGAATGAGGTCAGGATTTCTGACTTTATATGTCCCTCTGACCTGATTAACAATCAGTTGAGAATCTCCATAAGCTTCCAGGAACTCAATGTCCAATTGTTTTGCTACTTGAAGACCAATTAGCAGAGCATTATATTCTGCCATATTATTGGAGCATGGTTCATTAAGAGAATAAGTACGGTATATGACCATTTTATCAGGAGAGACCAAAACGATACCTACTCGGGAGACAATATTGCCTTTAGGTCCAACCCGTGATGCTTCATTAAAATATAGTTGCCAAATGTCATCCTTCAAAGTCATGTTGCAATCAACGACTTCATCTGGAATGTCCTCATAAAGCTTAGATGTTTCAGGTATAGGGTGAGCTGCTAAGAAATCAGCTAATGCTTGACCCTTCACTGATTTCTGAGGTACATAGACCATATCATAAGGAGTAAGCAATATTGCCCGGGTTGCTAACCTGGAGTTAAGAATACTCGGCTTTCTCATCAATACCCGAATAGGATTTATTCTGGATATGACATGAATAGTTTATCCGGACACATAATGTCGTGTCTTTTGAACAGCAAAAACCAAGGCCAAACATTCTTTATCCATAGGAGTATACCTGTGTTCAGCTCCGACCATCATTCGACTAAGATAATAAATTGCTTGTTCATGACCTTTATCACTTTTCTGTGCAATAAGAGCACCAAGTGAATGATCCAAGGTTTTAACATAGAGCAAAAATGGTCTTCCCACCACTGGAGGTACCAGGACAGGTAGATTTGTAAGGTATTGCTTGATGTCATTGAAAGCTTTTTGACATGCTTCATCCCAAACAAATGATACACCTTTCTCCCATCTTTGATACACCTTTCTTCAACAGCATCTATCCATCCTTCCATGCATTTTAGTCATCCACCATTCACTCATACACCAATACATTCATCCATTTAGTCCTTCATTCATTCATACATTCACCCATTATCCATTTATTTATCCAACATTCACTCATTCATCCACCCATCCATTCTTACACACATTAGTCATCCAATCCATTCCTCCAATCCAAATCAGTCCCTTAATCCCTTTGTGTGTGTGTTGTGTGAGTATCTATGAGGGGTTTAATAATAGGGTATGTTAGAGAATATAGCTAGTTAAGGTAATTAGCTAACTACAAGGTATGTGAGTTATGGTTTAAGATATAAGTAGAATTGGGTTCCCTTGGTTGATAATGGTCAGAAATAGTGCTCCTAGACTAGTTTTGACCTCGGTTGACCATTTTGACCAAAAGTCAACCGAAAGTCAAACTTAGCCTAAAAGTGACTAGAATTGACCAAAACCAAATCAGAGTTGACCAGTTGACTAAAAGTCAACAGTTGGTCAACGTTAGCCTAGTTTGACCTAGGGTTAACCTAGAGTTGACCAGAGTTGACCAGGGTTGACCAGTTGACCAAAAGTCAACTGTAAGTCAACCTTTGACCCAGTTTGACCTAGTTTAACTTAGATTGACTTTCTGTGACCTAGTATGACCTAGTATGACCCAGTTTGACCTAGTTTGACCTAGACTTGTATATCATGACTTAAATTAGTTTCTCTTTTATTATTAAATCATGTTTGACTTATAGTATATCATCTTTAGGCCTGTGATTACTCTAAGCGTCTGTTCACCTTATCAGCTCAGGACCACAAGCGAGTACATTCACTGATAGTTTTCATTGCCTTGATATCTGTTATATCCGATTCAGTTGTAGTGTCTTACTCGATTTCCAGTTATGATAGTTCACGGACTAGTATATGTTGGATCATGATATGAGATGTTTTTCCTAGATTTTCTTGGTATATTGGTACTTTTTTGTCTTGTTCCCTGTACTTGTATAGAACTGATTCCTAGGGGGACTTGCTACCCTTTTATGGAATCCTGTGTCATGTCCAGATCCATTATACTATTCGGAAATGGGGAATTATTAGGGGCTGTGGTCAAACCCTTCATGTCACTATATTCTTGTGCTTGTGTCACCTCACCTCACGTAGGGTGTAGCGAGATCTTATTCATGTGCTCGTTATCCAGGTTGGCCGGCATGACCCTTTCCAGAGTTTTTTTTGTGATTGTCGGGCCAAGTGGATAGCCTGTCCTGTAACATTCCCAAGTCAATCACATAACGCTCTAATAATTCAAGGCACATTTTATATTTATTTTATCATATCTTATATCCTGCTCAGTTCTACATTCAGTACTTTCTCACCATGCTATGATATTCATTACTCACATGTTCTACATGCTCTTATGCTAGACTAAGTTCTGTTCGGGAGAAGGGTTACAACCCCGGTCCTTGTTTGGTTTACGGGTTGTTACTCGGCTTCCGAATAGTTCCAAAGTCATCCTATATCTTTGTCTTGTATTTCATTATATTATCTCTTATAGAATTTGTCAATTCATATGGAACTGCTGTTAGTATTTGTACTTGCTCATTTTTCTGACAGGATACCGTTGATATATTATAGATGATTCTGAGGCAGACTGCTCGACCTATTATGGGGTCGAGATAGATGGAGTAGTTCAGGACTGTGGCCTGATAGTTGAGCCACTATACTTTGCACACCCAGAGTAGTATAGCTTAGTTAGGTTTGCCTGGACTGTGATCGAGCTAGTGCTATCAGACTGTAGTATTCTATATTATATTTTCTGACTCTGTGATGTTGTGTATATCTGTGGGCTTGTGTTGGATCTTGAACTTATTTTCTATTTTCACATCTATCATATTTCCATTTCATGCTATCTACCTTAGTTTTATCTTGTGATTGAGTTATGCCATATTATATTCCTCCATGCAGAGATGACAGGTACCTTTATACTGTTTAGTCGTAGTATTTACAGATGTCATATACAGCGTTCTACCGTCGATTCTGCGGCGTAGGCTGGACGTACCCACGTGCTCGTACCCCTAATCAGGGTGCGGGTCATGACACGTTTTTGTGGTGGCCCATGCAGGTCTGTGTCGTAATTAGTACGATCTCGTAATGGCAGAGGCAGGAAGCTTAGTCTGCGCTATATCGGACCTTTCACTATCCTTGAGATGGTCGGTGCAGTAGCTTATCGACTAGACTTGCCACCTACGCTAGAGGGGGTACACAATGTGTTCCATGTGTCGCAGCTGAGGCGGTACGTGGCAGACCCCAGCCATGTATTGGACCATTCAGCGATCGAGGTGGGGCCTACTCTTCACTATCCAGAGCAGCCAGTGGAGATTCTGGATCGTAGGGAGAAGGTGCTCCGGAACCAGGTTATACCCTTGGTTCGTGTTGCATGGAGGCATCACTCTCCAGGTGAGTCTACCTGGGAGAGAGAGGACGACATGCTGGAGCGTTTCCCTTATCTCTTTGAGCCTCGAGGTATAATTCTTTTGTTTCTGCATGTAATTTCGGTGATTGTTTATTTTAATTTTGAGGACAAAATTTTTTAAGGCGGATAGATTTGTTACCCCCAGTTTTCAAGAACATGGGTATTTTGGTCATTTTCCACTTTAGAATAATTTTGGAATTATTTATTTATTTATGATATTAGTTTGGGGTTATTTGAGTCGGGTTCGAATTTCAACTCAATCCGACTTGTATCAGGGACCCGGGGTAGTTTTGACTCTAGTGTGACCCACTCATTAGTTAGGCATGGCCCACATGATAAAAATTAAGTTAGTATGGTTGGACTAATTCATGAATAGGTTTGGTTTAATTAGAGACTTAAAACTAGACTAATTTAGCCTCAACCTAAAACATATTCCTAATTTAAATCAATAAGACAAGTGGGAGGTGTTTTAGTCATTAGCTAATATGGACACCTAGCTAGGCTTGGCCGGCCATATAAGGATAGGCTTGAGCCTCTCCTTTGTTATTATCCACACAAATTTTCTCTCTCTTATTCTTCCCCAAAAATTAGAGAGGAGCCTCCATTGATTCTACCTCAAATCAACACATTTCTTCATCAATCCCTTTCTTTTCTTCTCTATTTTCATCAAGTGGAGGAGCTAGCTAGATTTGGAAAGTTTTGGATCTTGTTCGTGTCCATTTGGAGGTCTCTTCGTGTCGGTGTCGTATCGGGAGGAGTTTCTTTGGTTTTGATCACCCGGAAGGTATAATCTCTCCTCTATTTCATTCCTACATGTATTTAGGACCATTTTGAATCCATAGGAATGACCCCCATGATTGTGTCTCCATTTGTGTCTATTTTGGATCCATTTGGAGGTTATTAGGTTGTGTCCTTATATAGTTTTGTGTCCTAGTGGGAAACCTCCAATTTTGGACACACCAAGTGTTTGATGTATTGAGTGAATGATTATTTATGACTTTAATTTCATATTTTAAATGTTGTTCTCAATGTATCATATTGTATCTTAATATATCATATAATATATATATATGTATATTTTCATTGTTATATACATATTGTGTATGTGTGTCTATATATATATATATATATATATATATATATATATATATATATATATATATATATTGTGTGTGTGTGTGATATAAATATATTTGTTATGGAGTGTGTGTGTGTGTGGAAGTATATATATGTGTAGATGTTGTGTGGATAGAGAGTGAGATATAGAGAGGGATATGGAGGGATGTAGAGAGTGATAGAGAGAGTGTTAGGCAGTGTGAAGGGGGGAATTAAGGACAGCAGCAGCTAGGACTGCATATGCAACAACAGTCCAGTACCCAGCAGTAGCAGTGTGAGGGACTGCTGCAGTTGCAGCAGGTCGAGATGTGTGCAGGTAGCTACTGCATTATGCAGCAAGCAGTAGCAGTCCAAAACAGTCCCCATTCATCCACCCATTCATTCATTCAGCCATACACTCATTCGTCCATTTGCATTTCATCTATTCATCCCTTTATCTACCATTCAGTCACCAGCATTAATTTATACCCTCATTCAAACATCCATATCCCCATTCATTCATTCAACATTCATTCTTCCATATCCATCCATCCAATCCTTTTCCCATTCAGCCATTCATTCATTTCAGTATATATATATATCAGCCATATCTCCCATTTCATATTCTATTTCTCCATACAAATCAGTCCCTAGTTCATCTCATATTCAGTCCATGTATTTATTCATCCATCACATTCACATAACAGTCCATTCATTCCATCCATTGCAGCAGCATCTATCCATCCTTCCATGCATTTCAGTCATCCACCATTCACTCATACACCAATACATTCATCCATTTAGTCCTTTATTCATACATACATTCACCCATTATCCATTCATCCATCCATTCAAATCAGCCCCTTAGAAACCCTATGTGATTGTGTGTGTGTGTGTGTGTGAGTGCCTATGAGAGATTCAATAAGAGGCTTGTTAGAGTTAGTATTAGAAGTTTGTATTAGAGTTAGAAGGGAGTGGTATCGTAGGATACCAAGTTGATATCTTAGGGTAAATAGGATTTACCCTATTTCTAAGATAAGGTAATTGCCTATAACTAAGGTATGAGTTTAAGATATTAAGATATGGTTAGAATTTGGTTCCCTTGGTTGGTAATGGTCAGAAATAGTGCTCCTAGACTAGTTTTGACCTCGGTTGACCGTTTTGACCAAAAGTCAACGAAAGTCAACGAAAGTCAACCGAAACTCAAACTTAGCCTAAAAGTGACTAGAACTGACCCGAAACCAAACCAGAGTTGACCAGTTGACTAAAAGTCAACAGTTGGTCAACATTAGCCTAGTTTGACCTAGGGTTGTCCCAGAGTTGACCAGGGTTGACCAGTTGACCAAAAGTCAACTGTAAGTCAACCTTTGACCCAGTTTGACCTAGTTTGACTTGGATTGACTTCCTGTGACCTAGTATGACCTAGTATGACCTAGTATGACCCAGTATGTCCCAGTTTGACTTAGTTTGACCTAGTTTGACTTAGACTTGCATATCATGACTTAAATTAGTTTCCCTTTCATTATGAAACCGTGTTTTGACTTATAGTATCTCATCTTTAGGTCTGTGATTACTCTGAGCGTCTGTTCATCTTATCAGCTCAGGACCACAGGCGAGTAAATTCACTGATAGTTTTTATTGTCTTGATATCTGCTATATCCGATTCAGTTGTAGTGTCTTACTCGATTTCCAGTCACGATAGTTCACGGACTAGTATATGTTGGATCATGATATGAGATGTTGTTTCTAGATTTTCTTGGTATATTGATACATTTTTTGTCTTATTTTTTGTACTTGTATAGACACCGATTTCTAAGGGGACTTGCTACCCACTTATGGAATCACGTGTCATGACGTGTCATGTCCAGATCTATTATACTATTCGGGGATGGGGAATTATTAGGGGCTATGTGATCAAAGCCTTCATGTCACTATATTCTTGTGCTTGCATCACCCTCACCTTACGTAGGGTGTAGCGAGATCTCATTCATGTGTTCATTATCCAGGTTGGCCGGTATGACCCTTTCCAGTGATTTTTATGTGATTATCGGGCCAAGTGGATAGCCTGTCCTGTAACATTTCCAAGCCGATCACATAACTCTCTAATAATTCAAGGCACATTTTATATTTATTTTATCATATCTTATATCCTGCTTAGTTCTACATTCAGTACTTTCTCACCATGCTATGATATTCATTACTCACATGTTCTACATGCTCTTATGTTATACCTTGATTGGAGGCTAAGTTCTGTTCGAGAGAAGGGTTACAACCCCGGTCCTTGTTTGGTTTAAGGGTTGTAACTCGGCTTTCGAATGGTTCCCAAGTCATCCTATATCTTTGTCTTGTATTTTATTATAATTGTCTCTTATAGAATTTGTCAATTCATATGGAACTGCTGTTAGTGTTTGTACTTGCTTATTTTTCTAACAGGATACCGTTGATATATTACAGATGATTCTGAGGCAGACTGCTCGACCTATTATGGGGTCGAGATTGATGGAGTAGTCCAGGACTGTGGCCCGATAGTTGAGCCACTAGACTTTGCACACCCAGAGTAGTATAGCTTAGTTATGTTTGCCTGGACTATGATCCAGCTAGTACTTTCAGACTGTAGTATTCTATATTATATTTTGTGTCTCTGTGATGTTGTGTATATCTCTGGGCTTGTGTTGGATCTTGAACTTATTTTCTATTTTCACTTCTATCATATTTCCTTTCCATGCTATCTACCTTAGTTTTATCTTGTGATTGAGTTATGCCATATTATATTCCTCTGTGCGGAGATGACAGGTACCTTTATACTGTTTAGTCGTAGTATTTACAGATGTCATATACAGCGTTCTACCGCCGATTCTGTGGCGTAGGCTAGACGTACCCACGTGCTCGTGCCCCTAATCAGGGTGTGGGTCGTGACATGTACCCAACCCGGGATAAAAGACTTGGTTTTAAGACCACAAAATCTATCACGTCCATATTACCTCTGTTGGGTTTTGTCTCAAAATCTATTACTCGCACCACCAGTGCACAGAAGAGTAAAAGGTCCACCAAAAATTTCATGATTATCATGTGTCACGTCCATATTACCTCTGGTACCGATGGTCTCTTGACTTAACACCTGTACCCAACCCGAGATAAAAGACATGGTGTTAAGACCACAAAACCTATCACGTCCATATTATCTCTGTTAGGTTTTGTTTCAAATCTATTACCCGCACCACCAGTGCGCAAAAGGGTAATAGGTCCACAGAAGTTATCCTAATCTACTACTCGTACCATCGGTGCACAAAAAGAGTAATAGGTCCACAAAATATTATTCAAATCTATTGCTCGCATCTCTAGATGCACAAAAGGGCAATAGGTCCACAAAAAGTCCTCCAGTGGGATGTCCTTTATCAAACATAAATGTTGTATTAGGCCCTCTAGTATAAGAACCACAGATACCACAAACAAAGAATGGAGTGACTGTATTCTGTTTATTCAAAATCAGTTACATTCATAGGACTACATCAGCAGTAAAAAAAAAGAAAGAAAAATCCAGCAACACATAGTTTGGTCAGTTTGACAGCACTTCGCCTTCATCAAAAAGCAGTTTTGTGGCCCTCGAAAGAAGTCATGTTTTACTGCTGAGAAGCAAACAAGGCTGTTGAATCTTCGAGAAGCTGCACGGAGGAAGGCAAATATAGCATGCTAAAAGCATCTACAGACGCTGATTTTCTCTCCTCCGTATTGCGGGCATCCTAGGCCCGTTCCTCCAGAAGACCATACCTTCAAAACAACATCCCTAGTGTTGCTTTTGCCTACTTGGAGAGCCGTGAAAATAGAACTTTCACGATAACGCCCTACCACCATCCGACTCTTCGATGTATAAAGGTTCTTCCTACCATCTGAGGAAAACCCTTCCAAAGCATGAAGAGTTCTGAGCTCTCTGATGTGTGTGTCAAGTGTTGCATCTTCATCATGCCCAAAATCGTCGATACCGGTCCTGGAGAAATTTTCTAGCTAGACCCCTACAAAATATGAAAAGGGGAAAAGGGGTTAACAGTCAGAAGAAAACAAAGTTCATTCTTTAGCTATGCGGCCTAGCCAAACAGAACCTATGCGGCCTAGTTATGAGGGATGCACATGCGGCTTAATTACATGAGACGCATGCGGCTCAGTCATACAGTACTGTTATGCAGTTCTCATGCGGCTCAGTCATGAGGCATTTATACGGTCTAAGTTATACAGTGCTCAGGCGACTCAGTTATGAGGCACTTATGCGGATCGATCAAGGAAATATAGCGCTCATGCGGCTCAGTCACGAGGCACCCACGCGGGTCAGTAACGCTTATGCGGCTCAGCCCATGCGGCTCCATCATACAGAACACATGCGATCCAATGAGATAGGGCATGCATCGATCATGCCTAAAGCACAGAGGTGATACATGACAAGCCCGAGCATAAAATATGTGATACGGTCATTCAAAAATTAAGTCGTCGTTTTTCCACCGTCTTATCAAGAATGTTTCCAATTTTATCAAGAATTCGAATCACGTCCGGTGGATACAAATCCACTACCAGTAGACAGAAATAAATAGAAACATGAAATAGAATGACTGAGTCCAAACTATGCAAAACATCTAATGACATCATCACTGCAATAGTACCGTGGTCTGATGCTGGCTCAAACCTGTTCGTCTGCAACTGGCTCAAACTCGACTAATCCTGAAGAGATCATCAGGTCCTCAGAAGACTAACAAGATACATAAAAATATGCCTTTATCCAATTTATCATGCATAAAAGAAACCATGATATAAGCAGGAAAAGACCAAGCAAACGTGATACACGAATATATGAATAACTACGCATAAATGAACTGCTGGAAGAAACGTGTGAGCAAGAGATCAACGAATACCAAACCCTCGCCCCGAGTGTGGACTCACAGGTTTGAACTAGTTACTAACCCTCGCCCCGAGTGTGCACTCGCAGGTCAGTTCAAGACAAATCACCCTCGCCCCGAGTGTGGACTCGCAGGTGCAAACGGTCAACCCTCGCCCCGTGTGTGGACTCGCAGGTTGTAAGAATCGAAACAAGTAAATAGCATTTCAGTTTATAACGCAGTCATCCTACGATACAACTCAATCAAGTACAAGTAAAAAACATGTCCAATATGGCTACAAGGCTAACTGTGAACAATGACTATATAACAATAAAGAAGCACATGTCAGTAATCAAATCAGAATCAACTGGATAATGAAAGAAGATAAGCATATAAATAAAGCTATAAAGAAAGGCAATGTATACTTATATGTGGTCCTGAGCTGAGGATACAGTCAAATGCTGAGTCAAAATCTCCAGGACCTAAATTACAATTAACTCGGATCAACACATGAATTTAACTACAATAATTCTATCTTTATTTCTTTCTTCTAACTTTTAAGTTTTTAGTAACCTTAGGATCGAGTTACATGGTTTCCTAATCTTTCCTAGAGTCTCTCTTCTTAGGCTCTTCTACTAGTACAATATATCTTACTTATAGCTTATATCCATATGTCCTAGTAGGTAGGCCTGGTCGACTTTTGTGACTTGCTTAAGGCTGTATACTGTCACGCCCTGAGTTGACATACGTGTCACGACCCGCACCCAGTGCAAGGGCACGAGAAGTGACGAACGCCCAGCCTACGCCGCAGTGTCGGCGGTAGAACGCTGTCCTGAGTCACAATATCTAACACAGTCTAAAATAAGCTCCGAATGGAGAGTAGAATAATAAGTAACTCAATCACAATACTAAGATGAAATTTAAGAATAAATCTCAAGGGAGTCACAGATAAAAAGTCTAGGTGTAAACCACCCGAATAAATCTCAAGTACAACTCATAAAGTCTCAAACAGAAATACAAATAAAGTACTAAGTCTCAGCTAGACTATGGGCAAGTCCTCAGCGACTGTGGGATCCTCCTGAGGGTCCACGTCGCCAGTGTCATCTAAGCCAATGCCATAATAGGTAGGACAGTACTCCTCATCAATACCTGTAAAATTTTCAACATGCCCAGTCAAGACGAAACGAGCACATATCTCTCACAACAGTTCATAGCAGGAATGGACATATAAAGCAAGCTATAGAAAACTATACATGAATCGCTGTAAAAGAAATCAACAAGAGAGAGACTATAAAATGAGATATAATATAATAATAGAGAAATGTAACCTTCTACGTGATTTAGAGCATGAATTGGTTATGTAAACGGTCTGGATTGTACATGGATACAGCAATGGAGTGCACATGGATACCTACTGGGGATAATGATCACATAACCAACTACACTCTCCCTGCCCCCAATCAATACACAAGGATCAATACATGTTATGTTATTGTACATGGATATCAACTACTGTATACATGGAGCTCATATGGTCATGAGTGTACATGAATAATATATGAGTGCACATGGATAAATATGAATACATGGAGTACATGATAGCCATGATAAAGTACATGAACATGACATACTCGATGTATCCGAGAGGATAACATCGCATGAAAAGATCCAGAGGGTACTAATCCGTGTGAACATCGTGTCAGCATCAAGTATACTAGTCTATAACAAGAAAACATATCCAAAGAAGTATGAAAAGATCAGAGAATGTACTCGCCTGACAAATCGAACTGCTGATGATGAGGTGTAACTAACTGGGGCAATGTAAACCTATTTAAAGTACACACATGTCACAACCAAGTCCATAATATCAAGAAAAATAGCTACAATGCAAGACTACATGCTTCTAGGTCCATTTTGGTCAAAGTCAACCCTCGGTCAACTCTGGTCAAACCTGGTCAACGCTGGTCAAACCTGGTCAAACCTGGGTCAACTAGTCCGTCTACTAATTTCTAGGTCATACACAAAATTCTAGGTCATTTGGAGTTCGTTTGAGTTGAATTGGATCAAGTTTGACCCAAAGTTGACTTTTGTCAATTTGGTCAACTTGTCGGCCAATTCGACTAAACTAAGCTCGAAATGATAAACCAAATCTGTCCTAGGGTTCCTATAGTCATATACACAACTACAATCTAATCTAAGAGAATTAACAAGCAATTATATATATACACATATATATATATATATATATATATATATATATATATATATATATATATATATATATATATATATATATATATATATATATATATATAAAAATATATATATATATATATATATATATATATATATATATATATATATATATATATACATATAGGTATATACACACATGTGTATATACAATACAAACAAAACCCAAATCTAACAAAAGTGGTGTGTGCGTGTGTATGTACTGGTGCTTACTGAAAATAGGGTAAAATCTGAGATTAATAACATTCAAACATAATCATGGTATTACCCAAATTACTATACTATTATATATATATATATATATATATATATATATATATATATATATATATATATATATATATATATATATATACAAAAGCTCAAATGGAAAGATACGCAATGATGCGAGATACTTAAAAAGTCTAAAAACTGGAATAACTCCCCCTCGACCCATTCTCCACGTATATGTGTTAGGAATGGTTTCAACGGGGTTTACATATATATATATATAGTTAAATATATGCATAAAGCGATATATAGAAAGCACATATACTCATAAATGATGGAAAATTGTGAAACAAAGCCAAAAGTTGGTTCTCACATATTTGAAATATCATATAAGTCCTGTAAACTCAGAATTTAGAAGCTAAAATGTTGGAAATCAAAATATCACATATCAACTAAAAATCGAAATTAAAGAAAATGATCCAATTTCACCCAACGACCCAAAATCCAAAATACACCAAACGAACCAGCGAAACTTGGCATACACGTTGGCCTCGACCCACGTGATGCGTTCGTATACTCTCGGGTTCAAAAACGTGTCCGTGTCGTGTCCACAGAACGCGTATCAGAATTTCCCGATACCGCGTGGTATGCGTGCGTTCTCGCTCGTTTGAGCGCCGCACACGCAGCGAAACGCCACATGCTTGTGCACTTAGCTGGGGGGGTCCTAGGGTAGGTCTAGGACATGACGACACGGCGACACGCTGCCCAAAATAGCGCACGCAGACCCACGCACCCGCGCGGCCTGCTGCGCGCGCGCCCTCGTGCGCGTGGTGCCGGCTTCGCTGCTCCCTCGTCGGGCCACGCCGCGACTTGGGATTCGTCCTACGGGTCGTCTACGTCTAGGTCAACATGTTCCGGGTCCTGGAACGGGTCTTCGCTGCATCGTGTGCGCGCACAAAGTCCGTTTCCGCGACAAAAACAAAGGTCTGAATGCACAGTGGCTGAGCGGTGCACGCGCGATATCTCCGTGCTCGCTCAACGAACAGTCGTGAAATTTTACGAGCATGAGGGCAGAGGTTGCCCCCATGTGCTCACAAATTTCACACAAAAATACGCTCTGTGCATCGCACTATCACACGCGAAAAGCAGGGCACGCACGGCCTCGTGCACGGGATCCGTGCACGTGCGTCCGTTGCCCGAAACGCCGCTGAAACGATGTCAAACCCAAATCCGTCTTCACGAAAGTTTATCAAAATCATATTATCTAAACATTCATGAAGACAGAAACAAAAAACAACAACTTTCTATCCTAAGCGGCATTTCGTCGAACACGTGCCGTAAGGGACCGACACGGGCTAGATACCTCCATCAAACGGAGTCGAAATCCCACCAAATTTTGTGGGCAAGGCTATGGCACCTATATGGATGCAAAAATGAAGAAAAAACCAGATTTGCAATGGTAGATTAGGGTTTTACCTATTGAGTGTCAAAACTTAATGATCGGGGCTCTTCGGTTATCGTGTCGGCCGATTTCCCTGCAGCAAAACCTTCCGTCTCCACTCCAGAAATGCTCCAGCAGATCCTCCTCTCCTCGAAGAGCGCAATGGAGTTTGTTTGGGAAGAAACGGACTCCGGATGAAGAAAAAGGTGTTTTGGAGAGATGGATCTTAGGGTTTCTTCGTGGAGGCTCACAATATTCACAAATGATGAAAAGATGAGGGGGTGCTGCTGCGTTGGGTAGCCAAGGGGGTGTCTAGGGGTTAGGGTTTCACTTGGTCCATCTTCTAATCAATTAGAAATGGGCCCAAGTCAAAAAGCTCAAAGGCCTACATGCAAAAAGGCTAAATAAATAAATAAAAGCCTTAAAAATAATCTAATACACAAAATAAATTCTAAAAATGAAAATAAAAGTTCTAATGCATGATTAGGCCCCTATACAAGTCCACTAGGGTTAAACCAGTTGCTAGCATAAACAAGAGTCAACATATTCAGGAAATCATATAAAGGTCAAAAATGGCTGAAATGACTGAAATACCCTTCTATGAAAAAGTGGATGCTACAATACCGTTCGTCCACGGTATTATTATGTCGAATCGATAGTCCTCGCTGAGGCGTGATGTCGTACGAGTCTGGAATTGCACTCGTACAAGGCAAGAATGTTACGTTTAATTTTTATATTGAAACACCAAGTTAAAATTTTACAAATCACATTAGAATATAAGACGCAGTTTAGGAAGGTAGAAATATGATTTTCATTCATAGCTTGCAACGAAGTGCAAGTCATAATTACATTGGATGTCGTTGCAGCTACATTGATTGAAACAAAAGAAATATACTCGACAAGCTGCCTGAACTAACACTTGTCGTTCCATACATTCGCCCCTTTATACATAAGCCAACGATGAATTGGCTTCAAAATACTTCAGAATAGGAAGAGCTTCAAAATGCCTCTCCGTACTTCAGCTTCAGTTTAGAGCTCCCGCCGTACCTGGGGAATTGAGGAGGGGGTTAGCACACTTGCTAAGTGGACGAGACGAACCCACTCATCTAAATCGACTCTGATTGTTAAGGTAGACATGCTTTAGAGTTTTCTTTCTATTAAACTAAATTCAGTTCATATCGATAGCCAACTTTGAAGTAATAAAGCATACAATGAAACATAACGATTTATCACAATTCTTACCACGGCCGTGCTCATTCCTACATAAAATAGAGATAGTAATTATACCTGCATAAGACAATAGGTGAGCATGCTACTATCTTACATGTGGTCATTGGTGTTACACACCACTTGGGACTTAATCGAATTTGGCATGCGACGCTAACCTTTCAGCCTAGGTTGTAAGCCTTACTGAAGGTCCCGCATGCCTCGTGCCAAAGCACGATAAATTATTCCCCCTAGGACGATTCGGTTCTGATGCCCCAGATACCGTTTCGAGGAAAACGAACTTGTGCACAAGTTGTCCATGACCATGCCAATGAATGAATATATGAGACCGATTGTATAGCACGGACAGTATTAAGTAGCATTATCATTTGGACTCATGCGAGAGTTCGTTTTCTTAAAGCCGTACGTTCTGATTTAGCGTCCCGTAGGCACCATTGACGGAGGAATCATAAGCCACCATCGATATTTCATATTATTTTGCAGTACGTGAAATAGTCTCTTTTTACTAGAACCTTAAACTGTCCGATTTTGGTGCGAAACTTATATTTTAGAGTAGATTTCTCTAAATTGATACATTTTTCCCGAGTTCTTGATCTTAGTGGATTTATAAGCATTTAACTTGGCATCGTCGATTTGAATAAGTTCGAGGCAAAAGAATTTTGTTTGCGAGATAGAGTAGAAAAGAAGGGGCCGAAACACCCACCAAGTACTTTGATCGTGCCGATCGTCGAAGCACTTCACAACATTCAAGCTTTAGTTACGTGAGCTCCTACAATGGCACCAACACTTAGTTAGAATTCCTTCTTTATTCCTTCGCTTCGAAATTTGTAGATTGCATTCAGAAAATGACGCGAAAGCACTTTCATCAAAACCAAGCGGCAAAAGCTCCAAGAAAACCATACATCAGTCTGGTCCCGTCGAAGGGACTCTTATATAGAGCTCACTAGCCGAGACACAGCCCGCTACATTTAGGACTTATTCCAACAGAAGTCGTTCCATTAGTTGGATCGATTCTAGTAACATTCGTCCAAATCGATTTGATCGATGCCGCAAGGTGTTATCGTTTACCAAGCTCAGCGATTGAGTTAGATGGTCATCTAAGTTCCCGACCTATCTGACTCGGCACAATCATATTATGAAGTCCGTCGCCTATCAAATACGGGATACTACATATACTACTTCTCAGATTTATTCACTGCTACAACTACCATATTGGTAAACTAGTACCGCCTTGTGCACTTATCTACATAACCTCTATATTTCCCCTTTTATTATCTTAATTGAAATGTGCTACAACTTGCTATGACCCTCATTTGTGATACTCTGGTAAGGTCTTCTAATTCTACATTGGTATTGTATTCGATATATAGTGGTATCTTAGGATACTTAGCCAACCCTCTGTACTGAGCCTCTACTTGTCTTTAACTAGTGCAGGGTGGTAGTACAGTATCATATATGCAAGAATTCTTAGGACCTAGAAATTAACTCACAAGTCAATACCTAGGAAATCCTTCCCTTTGGCTTTACCTACCTACCCAGGTTGTGCCCTCTACTGCAGGTAATCACCACTTAGATGAATTCCTATTACAGTTGTTACATCTAGCCCCTACCAACTAATTCATGTCTACTATTTTTTGATACCAAGTATTTGTGGTCTTATATCTCGACTAATCCTACTTGGCTTGTTTGCTATATGTTATGAGGTACGTGGCTAATGTCATTTCACCTTGTTGGTCAACACTTATACTCTAAGCATACCCTAACCTCTTCTAACCCAGGCATATGGAAATGGTTGTCCTAGAGAGTAGGTTATTCTTACTATTAACTTTCTCCCATGTTCCTGTACATCCCAATACCTACTTCTGATCTTCGTTTGAATTTAGATTGGATTTGCTTCCTGATGATTTGGGCATAACACGAATTCGTATAGGGAGTTCGGGTATGGCCTTTGGCTCTCAACTGGTCAGCTGAAGGAAATTTTGAATTTGATTTTGCACTAAGACCCTTGAGAAAGTCAATTTGCAAAAAGCTAATATTCCTAGTTTAAATGAACTATTCCTCACACCCTTATAATCATTTAATACTAATAGAAACCAGGTTAATAGAAAGAAGAAAAAAATATCGGGTTCAAGGGCTCACAAATCTACCCCCCCCCCCCCCCCCCCCCCCCGCTTAAAATAAATTTCGTCCTCGAAATTTAACAAGCTATGATCTACTAGAATGAATAGTCCACACTATACTACTATAAAAATAATTCAATTGCTCTCCAGTCATAGTCTAAAATAGGCCCACCACTACTTTAATCTACTAGGAGTTATCGTTAGATGCTCCTTGTGATGCCGCCATATCCTCTATGATCATGGCAAAAGTTTGTCCTCCTTGTGCAATATGTAGTGGTGGGGCAGTCGCGTTTCTCTTCGGACAATCTTGAGATATGTGCTGGTTGGATCCACAAGTATAACACAATCCTAACCATTTACGGCAATCTTCTTGGACGTGGCCCCTCTTCGTGCAATACTGGCAGGTAGGAACATCTTAGACTTGATGTGGGGTTGCTCGTGCCTGTTGATGGATAATTGGCCATCTCTCGGGTCCTCCTTGTGGTGCTCGAACTGCTACTGTCGCTGGCTGAGGCTGCTGGTGATGCTGATGTTCTAGGGCCCTTCCTGGAATATTGTGACGCTTCGCCGATCCCGATTGGTTGATGCCTCCTCCATATGCGTCTCGGTCTCTTTTTTGCTTGCGCTTCAACTCTTTCTCTACCGCCTGTACGACCTTCAAGATCCTTTCGTAGGTTGTGGCTTGACTGGTGGCGATGGCTAGGCGAATTTCATGTGATAACCCTTTCTTGAACTTCTTGGCTTTGACTTTAGGGGTCATGGCATCTGCAAAGCGACTGAGGCAGGAAAACTCCATGGTGTACTCGTCGATGGTGAGGTTGCCCTGCTCTAGGCTCTCCAACTCCTCGTGGGTTACGTCGGGATAGAACTTTTCCTTGAACAGCTCCTTGAACCCATCCCAAGTCACGTCTGGTGCGGTAAATCGGTGCTCATCTCTATACCATGTGCAGGCGACGTCATAAAGCTGCATGCTAGCTGACTCGACCTTCATGTCTTTAGAAACTCGAGCCATCTGGAGATTTCGATCTACGTTCTCTAACCATTCGTCCGCATAGAGAATCCCTTCCGTCCCATTGAATTCTCTGGGCCTAAGGTCTATAAAATTCTTGGAAGTTCAAGGGCACGGTCGAGGTGCATCTCTAGTCTGGAGAGCCTCTATCAAAGTGTCGCGAAAGGTGTTGGCCTACTCCGTCTGGGAAGCGATGAGCTGCTGGAAGATTTCGAGGAGTATAACGTTGTCCAGTGCAGGTGGCAGAGGCAGAACATGTGCTGGATACACGGCATGTGCTGGATACATCGTTGGTGCTGGATGCATGGTAGGTACTGGATGTAGAACATGTGCTGGGTGGAGAACATGTGCTGGATGCGAAACTTGTGATGGGGGTGGGACAGATGTTGGGGGCAGAATGGGTATTGGTGGTGGAGTCTACGGAGGAAACTATGGGAGTGGTGGAATATCGTCTCTGTAGAATCTCGAGTATTGCGGTTGAGCCGGGTCGCCCTGATGAATAAGCTGGCCTCCCTGTGTCGGTGGGGTGTTCAGGAGAGCGTTGTTCCTGTCTTGAGAATCCATTTACTGCAATAAAAGAAAACATTAGACGGTATGAAGATTTCAAGCATGATGCAAATCAAGGATTCGATAAAACCAAAGATAGAGGCCAATAGTGGGTCAAGACATGTGGATGAGATCCTAAGAGTCTAATCCTATTTGCAGGCTCACGTCGGTACAGTAATGTAACCAAAGTGATTAACGTAGACCTGTATGGGCCACCAAAAAAACTTGTCATGACCCGTACCCGCTTTTCGGATATGAGTCTGTGTCAAAGTCCAGCCTACGCCGCAGTGTCGACGGTAGAACGCTGTCTAGTATACACAAGTCATAGAATCTATAGAACTAACATGGCAGTCTAGATCTCATCCACAGAATAATAAAGATACAACTAAGATCAATGAATGTCAACGAAACTGAATAATAGAATACTGAAGTATAATATAAACTGAATGTTTCTAATTTTATCAAGAATTCGAATCACGTCCGGTGGATACAAATCCACTACTAGTAGACGAAAATAAATAGAAACATGAAATAGAATGACTAAGTCCAAACTATGCAAAAAAATCTAATGACATCATCACTGCAATAGTACCGTGGTCTAATGCTGGCTCGAGCCTGCTCGTCTGCAACTGGCTCAAACTCGGCTAACCCTGAAGAGATTATCAGGTCCTCAGAGAATTAGCAAGATACATAAAAACATGCCTTTCTACAGTTTATCATGCATAAAAGAAAACATGATATAAACAGGAAAGACCAAGCAAGCGTGATACACGAATATATGAATAACTACGCATAAATGAACTGCTGGAAGAAACGTGTGAACAAGAGATCAACGGATACCAAACCCTCGCCCCGAGTGTGGACTCGCAGGTTTGAACTAGTCACTACCCCTCGCCCCGAGTGTGGACTCGCAGGTCAGTTCAAGACAAATCACCCTCGTCCCGAGTGTGGACTCGCAGGTGCAAACGGTCAACCCGCACCCCGTGTGTGGACTCGCAGGTTGCAAGAATCGAAACAAGGAAATAGTAGTTCAGTTTATAATGCAGTCATCCTACGATACAACTCAATCAAGTACAAGTGAAAAAAATATGTCCAATATGGCAACAAGGCTAACTGTGAACAAGGACTATATAATAATGAAGAAGCACATGTCAGCAATCAAATCAGAATCAACTGGATAATGAAAGAAGTTAAGTATGTAAATAAAGCTGTAAAGAAAGGCAAGGTATACTTGCCTGTTGTAACGCCCCAGAACCAGAATACTGGAGAGCGGGGACGTACATAGCCAGCTACGTATATTGAAGTGCAACCCACCTCGCTATACGGTCACGGCTGTCTAGATACATGAGGGTTTAACTACAAGCCAACAGTCTCCTATGGTCATGAACAAGCCTATTGTCTCAACCTCAAGCAAGCAATAATAGTTACAAGATGTCAGAGCACCAAATATATAATAGCAAGGCATCTCATACATTACATATTGGATGATCATGAAGCTAGTCGTACAAAATGTCAAGACTAGCAAGAGTTCAGTCATACATGATCAACCCTAGGATCTGTCAATCATGTTATAGCCCGTAGGTAGACAGTAAAATAAAGGTGCAATACGAGCTAACACGTGCTCGCTGGCTAAACGCCTCAAAAGAATAATTTTTTTACAATAAAGTGGAAGGACAAAAAAAAACCCACTCGTTGCCAGGGTTACGCCTGGTGGTCACCATCTGGCTGGAAGACAGGTAGATCCTCTGGTGTTGCTCCGATATCTGGCCACACAAAACCAGCGGGGTTAGACCCCAGAAAGAGCAAGTGCCACAAAGGAGTCTTCACTTAGGAACTAAAACCAACATATCACAATAGAATATTAAAGATAAATAATAAATAAAGAACTGATAATAATAGAGATAACAACAGTAAATTGAGTACGAAGAAACCATTCAAGTAGCCAGGTCACAACCCTTAAACCAAACAAGGACCGGGGTTGTAACCCTTCACCTGAATAGAAACCCGTCTCAAATACTATTGGTACAGTGAAGACAATAAACGAAGAGAGGACACAGAACTGCTCCGGGAGTCAGGTTACAACCCTTAAACCAATGCTTCAAATACGTTGATGACAAAGAAGAAGTCCAAAAAGAAGTTGCGGATCTCTACCCGTTTAAAGGCGTTGAAGCATATTACAACGACGCTCGCATGTACAAAGAAGAGTTTATGAAGGTGGTATTAGCCATGGATGGTGAAGAAGAACAGGAAGCAGTGTCCAGTGACACTCTCATCATACCTGTCAAAGGGCATGTCTCTCATCCTCAATCCTCCAAACCACTAGCTATTCATATGACAGCCCAGAAGCAATCGACTGGTGATGATCAAGATCAAAGGGAGCTCACCTCTTCTGAGCCACTGGTTATCGACTTACGTCGTAACAAAGATCAAAGGGAGCTCACCTCTTCTGAGCCGCTTGTTATCGACCTCCGTCGCAACAAGTCCAATCCTTCTCGCTCTTCTTCTCCTCCTTTTGTAATCAATCTGACCAAGCCTGCTAAGGCTAAAGGTTCTGTTGTAAATATGGATGTACAAATCAATAAAAAAGCATCTACTTTCCAGTACACTGATGTCATTTATCATGCTAAATGCTATTTGGATATGCTAGATAGCTTTCAGTCATTTACAATCGGAGTTGTGCAATCCCTTCAGACAGAGGTCTTGATTGAACATCCGGATGACTCATGTTTTGTTGTCCCCTCTCGAAAGAGAGGTGAATGTCCAATACTCTTTAGTAAAGGACCAGAACAAAAATTTAGCTATACAGATGATAGCAAAAGTAATGATACAAGACGTCTCCAACTATGTCGTTATAGCCAACAATCAAAAGACATCATCCGAAAGATGGGTTATGACTTCAAAAATGGCCTTAACTATGGTAAGGGTAGGCGAACTCCTATCTGTACAGTTGTTCCAAAAGGAAAATCAGAGATGTACTACAGCAGGACGAAAAGAGGTCTCGGATATGCTTCACCTCCAGTCTTATCCCCAGCAGCCTCCGAGTCTGATAGTGAAGAGCGTTCTAACTCTTCAGATTCAAGATCATGGGATTCTGATACCAGTATTGACCAAGTTCATCGATTGATTGTATCTTCTAACATGGTCTCCGCTGAACTCCCAGAAGGCTATGATGAAGACATAGAAGAAAATCCTAAAACAGATCCTTGGGCTCAACGAATGGATACCCAATGGGAACTCCGATTCGAACAATGAGAACCTCCTACCGAAGATCAATTGGTCCAAATTGATGTAGGAGAAAATGGGTCACCTCGTCCAATATTCATCAGCAAGAACCTTCCATTGGCGGATAAGCAAGAATTAATTCTTCTTATTCGAGAATACATTGATGTCTTTGCTTGGAGTTATGAAGATATGCCAGGTTTAGATCCCAAAATTGTCACTCATAAACTGAATATTTTGCCTAATACAAAGCCAGTTAAACAGCATCGAAGGCGATTCAAGCCAGAAATAATGGACGCAATTGATGATGAAGTCAAAAAGCTTATAGCTTATGGCTTTATTCGAGAAGAACAACATCCAGATTGGGTAGCCAACGTTGTTCCAGTTTTGAAGAAAACTGGCAAAGTTTGAGTTTGTATCGACTTTTGGGATATTAATGAAGCCTGTCCAAAAGATGAGTTTCCTCTTCCTATTACAGACGTCATGATCGACAACACTTGTGGGTTTGAAAGGATATCCTTCATGGATGGATTCTCTGGATACAATCAGATTCGGATGAATCCTGAAGATGAAAACTACACTTCTTTCCGCACTCCTCGCGGAGTCTACTGCTATACCGTGATGCCATTTGGTCTCAAGAACGATGGTGAAACTTACCAACGAGCTATGAGTACTATCTTTCGATATCATCTTCGTAAGACAGTCGAATGCTATGTGGACGATATTACTGTCAAGCGCCGTCTAAAGGAAGATCACATCCAAGATTTAAAAATTATCTTCAATCTAATGTGCCAACATCAACTTAAAATGAATTCCACCAAGTTATTCTTGGGTGTCTCTAGTGGTAAATTTCTCGGCTTCGTCATTACCTCTAAGGGTATACACGTAGATCCCGAGAAGATCAAAGCCATTCAAGAGATGCGTCCTCCACGCAACCTAAAAGAGCTACGAGGATTCCAAGGTCGACTTGCGTACATCAGGAGATTCATTTCAAATCTGTCTGGACGCTGCAGACCATTTACCCAGTTAATGAAGAAGGGTGTATCTTTTATTTGGACTGAAGAGTGTCAACGAGTATTTGACAATATAAAGCAATATCTCATGAACCCACCAGTCTTAGTGCCACCAATCTCGGGCATACCATTCTTAATGTATGTCCGTGTTATGGATCATTCACTAGATGCCTTACTCGCCCAGAAGAACAAAGAAGGCCATGAACAAGCTATCTACTATCTTAGTCGTACTATGATTGGTGCTGAACACCGTTATAGTTCGGTTGAGAAAGAATGCTTAGCTCTTATGTTCGCTGTTCAAAAGACTCGGCATTATATCATCGGCCAAACCATTCATGTCATTTCCCGAGTTAATCCTCTTCGGGTATTGATGAAAAAGCCTAGCACACTCAATTCCCGGCTGGCTACATGGGCCATTCTGCTAGCCCAATACGACATGGTTTATGTTCCGCAAAAGTCTGTTAAAGGTCAAGCACTGGCTGACTTTTTAGCAGCTCATCCTGTTCCGGAGACATCTAGGCTTTATGATAAAATTTCTGATGAAACATTGGAATCAAACATGATCTCTGAAGAATTTTCTACCTGGCGTCTATTCTTCGACGGAGCATCCCGGATCGGACCCAATGGGACCATTGTCACAGGAGTTAGAATTGTTCTAGTCTCTCTAGAAGGATTAGCTATCCAAAGAGCCTACTCCTTAGATTAGTCATGCTCTAACAATGTGGCTGAATACAATGCCTTGCTTATCGGACTCCAATTAGCTAAACAGTTGGAGGTCGAATATATTGAAGTCTATGGTGATTCTAAACTGGTTGTCAATCAGGTTAGAGGAACATACGAAGTTCGCCATCAAGATCTAGTGCCTTATCATGAAGCTACGACTTACATAGCTACATCATTCAAGGCTTTCTTCAATAAATATGTTCGACGAGCTTGTAACACTGAGGCAGATGCTCTAGCTAATCTCGCGACAGTCTTAGCAATTCCTGTAAAAAGACAACAAGTGGTTGTTGTTTCCAATAGAGAGTTGTTCTGCGTGGAAAACAATCACAACATCGAGTACAGTAACCTCGCCGAAGTCAATGTCATCAATGAAGATTAGAGAGCTCCCTTCATCGATTTCGTAGTTCACAACATACTTCCTGAAGATCCTAAAGAGGATACGAGTATTCGTCGACGATCTCTTCGATTCTACTACAACCAGACCACCAAGACTCTCTATCGACGGACTTATGACGGCCTACTCTTGCGCTGTCTTGTTGGTGATGAAGCGAAGCAAGTATTGCGTGAAGCTCATGATGGTGTTTGCGGAGCACATCAACCCGGCCCTAAACTACAAGATCGTATCCGACGAATGGGTTATTATTGGCCCTCTATGGTGTCTGATGCTATCGAATATGCAAATGTTGAGCCTGTCAAATCCATGCAGATTTCATCCATCAACCGTCGGAATTTCTTTATCCGACTGCTGCTTCCTGGCCTTTTGAAGCTTAGGGTATGGATATTATAGGTCCTATCAATCCTCCTTCTTCTAAAGGACATCGGTTTATACTAGCCATAATGGATTATTTCTCCAAGTGGGCCGAAGCTATACCTTTGGCTGAAGTCAAAACTAGCAGCGTCATCAACTTCGTCAAACATCATGTTATCTACAGGTTTGGTGTACCTCGATGAATCATTCATGACAATGGAACTCAGTTCATCAGTCAAAAGTTCACCAGATTCTGTGATGATCATCGGATTGACAATGTCTCCTCTACGGCTTACAATCCCGCAGCTAATGGCTTGGCTGAAGCATTCAACAAGACTATTATCAAGCTCCTTAAGAAGTTTGTGTCTACTAACAAACAGAACTGGAGTAAAAAGCTTGGAGAATGTCTATAGGCCTACCGCACTACGGTCCGCAACCCCACAGGCTGTACACCCTTTTCTTTGGTATACGGTTGTGAAGCAGTTCTACCCCTAGAACTTCAAATTCCTTCCTTGAGGATTGCCATCGCTAACGAACTTACTGCGGAGAACAATGATCTTCTTCGACTTCAAGAACTGGAGGCGCTCGATGAGAAGCGACTATTGGCTCAACAATATATAGAATTATATCAAGCCCGCATCTCGAAGACTTTCAACTGCAAAGTCAAAGTCAGAGCCTTTCAGAAAGGAGAACTCGTTCTTACAGTCAGACGTCCCATGACTATGACTCACATGAGCAAAGGCAAGTTCGATGTGAAGTGGAAAGGGCCTTATATCGTGAGTAAAGTCTTCTCAAATGGAGCCTATCAACTCGCAGAACTGGATGGTCGAGTTGCAATGATGCCCATCAATGACAAGTTCCTCAAAAAGTACTATGTATGAATGTAAAAGGGATTTCTTATAAATATAATCAGACAGTTCATAAATAAAGTTTGATTTTATTTCATCATAAACGATGTTACACAATATCAAGGACGAGAATCACTATCATCCTTCTTGAAGACAGGACGAGGACCACTACCGTCCTTTTCAAAAATGTAGTCGGCAAAAGAGCCGAGAACATCCTTGCCCGATTTCACTAGAAACGCGCAAGCGGCCATCCTCATGGCCTCTTCTTCTTCGGTTTCCCCTGGGTTAACCAGGAAATCCAAGATGTCCCTTGGTGGCTTGGGTGTAGACGAACCTTCGCCCGCTTCCGTCTGCTGTGACTGGGTCGGTTCGGCTGGACGTTCCTCAGTGCCTTCTTCAACCTTCGGGACAATCTCGGCCTTCTTGGATACATCTTCAGACGACATTTTTGTGTTAAAAAGTGAAAGTGATCATGCCATCTAAATTTTTGTTCTATTTATAGGCAGAGATTCTTGAAACATCGAAGCGCCACGTTCTTCGCAACATTCATTCCATTCATTCGACGGTTCACCCGTTCATTACATTCATCTGACGGTTCACCTGTTCATTCCATTCATTTGACGGTTCACCCGTTCATTCCATTCATTTGACGGTTTATCCGTTCATCTCGACGATACATTTTCGTTCCATTTATTTGATGGTTCATCCGTTCATCCTGACGATTCATTTCGTTCACACATTTTGACGATTCATCCGTTCATCCACATCAGCGACTTGTCACCTCTGATTAAGTTGTCTACCGAAATAATGATATTCAAAAAAAAAATATCCTGCCATGTCCATATTACCTCTGAGCAGATATAATGAATATAATTATTTTCTACATCAAGAAATATATCATGTCATGAACCTCTGAATATATTTTCTATTGCTATTATTTATATCCGTAATAGGATATGCAATAAATAATAGAACCACAAAAATAATGTCTTTTTATTGATCAAGATAAAAGGCATTACAAAAAGACATATTACAAAGAAGAAAGTACAAAAGATTCATTCAATCGGTGGAGTCATCAGACTGGCTATCTGCTGCTTCAAAGTTTGAAGTCGTTCCTAACGAGAATCCAGCACCCGCCTTCTAGCTTCCTCCATTCCAGATTTATCGTCAAATGTCGACAAGGTCACTAGTCGGCGAACGATTTCATCTTGATGAGACGTGACAAACTCATTCTTTTCATGAGTCAGAATGTCTAGTTGCTGAACTGTGGCTTGATGTTGTGTAGTCTCTTCCTCAAGAGCAAGTTGAACGATCTCAACTCTTCCTGAAGTCGAGCAAACTCTGCATTCAGTTCAGCAACCTTCTTTTCTTTTTCCCCAGCAGCAGACGCTAATATCTCCATCCGGGAATCATATTCTGAAGACTTTGTAGCGAAAGTGTCCAAGAAAATCCTGAAATCGGCTTTCGTAACTTCGGCTTCTCGAGTCATCCTTTCAAACTCAGCATTTACCAAAGGCTCTACCTCCCCCCGATTAAGATCTTTGTAAATCTTAATTGATGCCTCCAGCTCATCCAGTATGTGTTCAAGATAGGCAGCTTGAGCTTCATCACCCTGACTTCGGATAGCACCGATCAGATAAGTAGTTGGGGTTCTAACGGTGATGAAACCAACATTCTATCTTTCTATTACCCTTTCTACTAAGGGTCCTAAGGAAGTGAAGAAGAGGTTGGTGAAGGAACCAACTATAAATTTATTGGTAGCCGCTGCACTGGGTGTAGCGGCTACTCCTATAGAAGTTGAAGCAGCAGAGGCCTGTAAAGGCAGAAGTTCGGCTTCTGGAACATGGACTGAAGTCTCTCTGGACAAGGGTGCCATAGTGGAACTAGTTGCCCCTCCCAGATGTTCCTCTGCAAAATCAAATAAACATCATCAGTTTGCTGTCATTTGCGATTATCAAAAAGGATAAAAAAATAAGGGTAAGCTTACCATTGCTGGGTTTAGTGACCAAATTATCATTTGTTGACATAGGCTGCAGCCTCGCAGAAGTAGCCTCAGACATCACTGCCTGACTGCTTTCCGCTTCCGAACCGCCCGATAAATGACGGCTACTGCTAGCTATCGCTTTTGTCTGCACTATATCAGTGCATACTGGAGGAATTGGAGAAGGTTGAGTTTCTGCATGAAAGTTAAGATGTCAGTCATTTGATCTATAAAAGAAGATTATCAATATCAGCCAATACCTCTTGGTTCAGTGACAGTAGCTTCCTCCGGTGCTATGTCGTTAACAGTGTTCTGTTCTTGGGATGCATGGGCATCAGCATCCTCTTCCAGATTCAGATTGTCATCCACTGTAGATATTTCTTCATCATCTGCACCCTCTTCTCGTGCCTTCTCGCTATCACTTGCGTCGGCTGGATCTATATCATCATTGAAGCCAAAGTCACAGTCCTCCAGGGCCTCGATCATCAATCGATCCTCTTCAGCCCTACGAGATCTTGGTGTAGCTGGAAGGGGGGCAGTTTCCGTTGCAAGCGTAGGAGATTGTACTACTTCAATAAATGATCCCGACTCATTGATTGGGGATGGAGCTGCAGTTGCTTCTCTTGCTTCTGTAGCCCCATCCTTTATCTCTGTGGTCTCCTCTCTTGTCTCTGCAACCTGGTTTCCTTTCTCTGCACTGGAAGTTTCCTGCCTGGGCTCGGGAGCAGGTGTCGGAGAAGCCATCATTACCCCGGCAACAGCACTGATCAAGGCTGATGTATGAGCAGATCTCGGGGGAGTGGTGACTTTCTTTCTGAAAGCTAATTTTCTCCTGCGTAGAGGTTCTTCCGAAATCTCTACGTCTGTTGCGGGTGGTTTTCTTTGAATAGAAGTAGGGGTTGGTGCCTCTTCTCTATGAACCGACTCGGCATGTTGCCGAGATTGCGAGCGGGTGGTGACTCTTTTTGAAGAGTCCACGACGATCTTCTTCTTTAAGACAGGAGAAGATATTTCCTCTGCCTTCCTTTTTCTCTCCTTGATCGGAGATCTTACAACTTTTAGAGAGACACGTAGCGGCTCGTAGACTTCTTTGGGGAAGTTGGCTTCCCTCGAAGCTTCCAGAGGCGCATCAGCTGGCTCGTGCTCTTCATCATTGCCAGGAAGCGCCATAACAGGTGCTCCTTTTATCTAGTCGCCGTTGCAAAGCTGTCTACTAGATTGAAGTTCTCAGCAAAAGTATTTGTTGAAGTATAAAAGATCGAGTAGGTATACAGCATGCGAGGGCCACGATCGTTCCTTGACGGCATTGAGAACGTCGTCCTTGTATCACGGGCATTATAATATGCCCAGGCCCGGGCTCCATCAATTAAAAAACCTTTTCCCTATAGGCATGTTATAGCATTACCTACGTGAAATTGGTCATAACCGAATTGGCGTGCAAATCGGCTGGGGAGATAAGGCTCGAGATAACATTCATCCTCGAACCGGTACAATAAGTGTGATGGCCGAATTGTCCTCAGCCAGTCAAAAGCTGTATGGCCCAACGGTTGCATCCTCATGGAGTCAACGAGGTTTGTCGATATATGCTCGTAACCAACTGGAGGGAGAACGCAATAAAAGTTCCATCCCTTGCCGAGATTCAGAGTTCGCCGGCAGTCTCTTAAAGTGGTGTAGATCCACTTACATCCCAAAAATTTTCTCAAAAAGCTACCACCCACTGCCCCCATGTTAGGATTCATCAAAGAAGGATGGTGTAAAAGCAGCCATCCAAACAGATAGGTGTATGGCAGTTCCAGCCGAGGAAAACTTTCCTTCTCGTCTTTCCCCCGAATCATCGAATCAACGAAGAGACAAAGGCCGACATTCACCGTGCAGGTCATTGCTGACAGCAAATCCATCTGGTAGCCGAAAACCAGACGGACAGCAGCAAATAGTAGGCCGCGATGGAAGCGGTCGACTGCACTGGCCCCGGGAATGACATATCGTCGAAGCCAGTAAGTGAGGAAACCCGCCAGCTGGGCTTCCTTCGACATGGGCCTGTAGCCCATCCTCATGTAGCTTTCAATGATGTCGTCTTTCTTAAAAGGAGGATATTGAAGATCATCCTCAATCTTGATATCCATATCACCATGCGTCTCCATCAGCTCTATCACTTCACTATTGCTAAGTGGTCTGAAGAAACTGGGATTGTAGTTGTCATGCTCTTTAGTCTTCTTCTCAATGATATGGTTGAGGAAAAGATACGGCAACCATTTGGTAGAGTAGCAGGTGCCGGCTGTGCCATTCTTGTAATATAGAGAGCAAATCTTGTAGTGGCAAAGGAGTTCTTCAAAGACAGCTACCATATCGGCATTCTCCTGGCATAGTTTATCCAACTCATAGTTTGTCGGGACAAACTCTTTATAGGGGATATCCCCCATTGGCAGGTGAGAGATATACTTCGTCTCGTGCAAAGCTAATCCAATCTCTCCGCGTGGCGTCATGAAAGTCCCAGTCTTGTAGTTGTATTTTTTCGCCAACGCGAGGAATAGATGAGGATTGGGAGGGAAGCCATAAACAGTGGCGTACACTGCATGGTACAGATCAATCTCCTTGAGCCGAGCTTCAAATTGGACCAATATCCAATTGGTTATGCAGATCCATCTCTTATTATCCGGGTTCACGAGACCTGTCAGCCGCAGATCTTGGTCCGGATACCTTCCCTCCACCTTCGCAAACTCATTCGCGAATATCAGAGTCCTCACTGGGAGCAGCAGGAAAGAATCTTCCGGCGGGATACAACCGGGTTTTAATCCTCTGAGTAAGGAGCTATGACGTTCAGAGGAACTGTAGAACATATCTTTATGATCTGGTCCCTTCTTAACACAGATATTTCCCGCTTGGGCTTGCTGCAGCGGAGTTATGTCCCATTCCATTCTTCTGGGATAACCCGCAAAAGCATATCGGGACAAAGGAAGGCATCTGGAGATTTCTGGTAGAAGTATTGTCTTCTCACCCCTCTGGAAAATCCTCTGTTCCATGCGAGGTCTCGGCTGAGAATTCTTGTCAAGAGCCTCACCAAACAAGAACAGAGGCTTCTTATGGGTGACTGCATCAGCAGTCTGAAGAGGCTGCCCGTTCATCTGACACAGTAAAGTATCTTTATATTGTGCAGTCAGGATAGCCTGTCGAGAGGACGGTAGGGCATACTGAGGAAATTTTACGTGCGAAAGATCTTCCTTGTATTCAGGTTCAGACAGGGATCCTGTAAAAACCTCATAGTTGGGATCTTTCCTGAGGTTAACTGCATCAATAAAGAAGGCAAAGATCAGTATATGCAAAATCAAAAAGTTTCTTCAAAAGATCATCAATTTGTGCTGTGTGAAACAAGCTATCAGATTGCGCTAGCCAGGTCAACTTGCGCAAGTTATCAGATTGCACCAGCACAGCCAACGTGTGCAAGATGTCAGGTTGTGCTAACATGCTTGCGCAAGACATCAGTTTGCGCTGGCACAACCGACTTGCGCAAATCGATGGATTGCGCCGAACATTCTGTCAGCGCTTTCCAACCGATTGTGCAAAAGTATAGTTTTCATAAAAATGAAAACTATTGTGAATGCAACCGAAACCC
Source organism: Iris pallida (assembly GCA_029216955.1). Taxonomy (NCBI): domain Eukaryota; kingdom Viridiplantae; phylum Streptophyta; class Magnoliopsida; order Asparagales; family Iridaceae; genus Iris; species Iris pallida. The sequence goes on from JANAVB010043419.1 coordinate 24,345,287, forward strand.
TAAATAAGGTGGCACAAAAAAACCATCAATCTCTAAAAAGAGAGAGGCATCAAAGTTCAGAACATCAAAAACCCTAAAAAGGGTTTCGATCACAGTTCGTCATTCACCTTAAAGCGCAGGATGACCCGTCTCATGGCGAGATACTCGTGGCGCAACACGAGTCGAGGGTTCGGCGGGGGCCTTTCCCTTATCGGCAGCTGATCGCTTGGGCGCCATTTCTGTCGTCGACGAGAGGAAGGAGGAGAAGTCGGAGTAGGAAAGGGGCTTTTCTCTCTGGGGAATTCGAAAGCAAGTAAAGGTTGAAAGAAAGAAAAATGAAACTATTTATAGTTTCAGAAGTGTAACAGTCACCCCCAATTGTGCCACAAAAGACGGAACTAAATTCCTCCAAACGTGCAATCAAAGCGCAACTTGCGCAACTTGATTTTAAATTTGAAATTCAAAGTATTTCGAAACTTTGAATATTTTCAAATTTCAAAAACTTTGAAGGGGGTCTTGTATGTCCTAAAAATCAAGTTGCATCTAGCAAATAGGTAGAGAAGTCTCAATTGCGCACCCTTCAAATGGATTGCGTATGAAACGGATTGCGCTACAAATCGAACGCGCAAGCTGAACTGCGCCACCACCAGAGCGCGCTACGCTGACGTGGCAATGCCATCATTACCTGACAAAGATCGGATCTTCTGACAGCCTGACAGCCCGAAAAACGAGGAGTTTGTTCGTTTCTTGTGCAGCACAGCGCTCGAGAACAGCTGTACAACTTCAGCGCAGTCTACCAGTCCAACCGCAGCGCAGTTTGACCAAGTCTAAATTCTAGCGCTGTCCAGTGACTAGAAGGAAGCGTAGTCTGATGCTAGTGCTATTCAGTTAGCACAATTCATCCAATAACTGACATTTATTACGTGGATTACATACCATCAATTGCTCACCACGTGGCAACCGCCTGTACACGACCAAGCGCATTTCAATCAAACAATGACACGCGTCTGAATACAGTTAGCCCACGATCGAGCAACTGCCCAATAGGTCAACGCAGTTTGCAGTCTGCGCAGTCTGTCGCCAGCGCAGTTCATCATGCGCAATCCAGAATAACTACAAATTAGTTATTTCTAGAACTCTATAAATAGAGTTTCAAGTCTTTCATTAAGGGGATCAGATCATTATTATCATCAGAGATCAGGAGTTCTTATCCAAGTGCTGCTGCATTCTTCAGAGGCTATCGTCTTCAAAGTTCACATCGTCCAAGGGATAAAGTGATCGTCTTCAGATCGGATTCCTATAGTTGTACTTTCCCAGAATTCAATTGTAATCTTCTTACAAAGTTTGTGAAATAAAGACTTTTGTTTTTGCAAACAGTCACTGAGGCCGCCCGTCTCGGAGCTCCAATGGTCAAAGCCCTGGTTGCCGGAGCTGGTGCTGAAGACTGATTTATCTGGCTGTGGGATCGCTTCCGACCTTCGGTCCTATCTATGATCCTCTGGGAGGTATACTCGTGCCTCCAAGCTGCTCTCAATATTGCATCAAAAGTCTGATGCTCAAATTGCTCAACGGCCAAAAAAATCTCCAGGTGGAGCCCCTGCTGGAATCGCTGGGCTCTATCGAACTCGGTTGCTACCAGGGTGGGAGCAAACCGACTAAGCCTGGAAAACTCGGTCACATATCCATCGACCATCCTGCCCATCTGCTTCAGATTGGTGAACCTCGTTTGTAGATCGTACCGAGCTACAGCATCAAAATACTTGGTCTGGAATCTCTTCCTGAATACTGCCCATGAAATAGGGGCCACTAATCCATCGGCCTGTGCTGTCCACCAGCTGCGGGCAAGATCTAGTAACTGCAGGCGCACTACAGCCACCTTCTCATTCTCTGGAGTCCTGGCTGCTTCTAGAATCACCTCTGTGTCCTGAAGCCAAGCATCTGCAGCGATCGCATCTTTACTGCCGTCGAAGAAGGGAGGGTTCAAGCGCTTGAAGCTGTTGGCCGCGCTGTTACCCTGATGACCCCCTATGGTCAAAGCATCTGCCACCGCCTGGTGCAAGGCATCTCCGCGACGATCCTGGGAAGCTAATAGGGACCTAATGAGACCCACAAAAGTGCCATCATCAGGCTCTGCAGGCTGGACGGGCTGAATTGGTGGTTCTCCTCCGGTAGACACGACTCTGGAGGCCACTCCTGAATGCTGGACTTGATCTCCAGGTTGCGGCTGGTCCACGGGAGGTGCTTCGCCTTGCTGATCGACAGGTCCAGGGACAATGCTGCTGAAGAAGATGACATAGGAAACAATAAGGAAGGACCAGGACAGATCAACGATACAAGCATGTGATCAGGTCAAGATTCTCAGGGATTTGAAGATACGAGCAGAGATCAAGGCGAATACTGATTGAGACATCTATTTGGTAACCCCTCACATATCTTGATTTACAAGACCTGCATGGGCCACCACTTAAACCATGTAACGCCCCAGAACCAGAATACTGGAGAGCGGGGGCGTACATAGCCAGCTACGTATATTGAAGTGCAACCCACCTCGCTATACGGTCATGGCTATCTAGATACATGAGGGTTTAACTACAAGCCAACAGTCTCCTATGGTCATGAACAAGCCTATTGTCTCAATCTCAAGCAAGCAATAATAGTTACAAGATGTTAGAGCACCAAATATATAATAGCAAGGCGTCCCATACATTACATATTGGATGATCATGAAGCTAGTCGTTCAAAATGTCAAGACTAGCAAGAGTTCAATCATACATGATCAACCCTAGGATCTGTCAATCATGTTACAGCCCGTAGGCAGACAGTAAAATAAAGGTGCAATACGAGCTAACACGTGCTCGCCGGCTAAACGCCTCAAAAGAATAATTTTTTACAATAAAGTGGGAGGACAAAAAGAAACGCACTCGTTGCCAGGGTTACGCCTAGTGGTCACCATCTGGCTGGAAGACAGGTAGATCCTCTGGTGCTGCTCCGATATCTGGCCACATAAAACCAGCTGGGTTAGACCCCAGAAAGAGCAAGTGCCACAAAGGAGGCTTCACTTAGGAACTAAAACCAGCATAACACAATAGAATATTAAAGATAAATAAAAAATAAAGAACTGATAATAATAGAGATAACAACAGTAAACTGAGTACGAGGAAACCATTCAAGTAGCCAGGTCACAACCCTTAAACCAAACAAGGACCAAGGTTGTAACCCTTCACCTGAATAGAAACCCGTCTCAAATACTATTGGTGCAGTGAAGACAATAAACGAAGAGAGGACACAGAACTGCTCCGGGAGCCAGGTTACAACCCTTAAACCAAACAAGGACCAGGGTTGTAACCCTTCGCCTGAACAGAAATGGACCCCTGATCTTTATTGCTAAGGCCAGTATAAATAATCATGGTATTGAGGTAAGGTAAAACATGACGAACATGGCATGGGATTGCAATAAGACAATAAACGAAGAGAGGACACGGAACTGCTCCGGGAGCCAGGTTACAACCCTTAAACCAAACAAGGACCAGGGTTGTAACCCTTCGCCTGAATAGAAGTGGACCCCCGATCGTTATTGTTAAGGTAAGCATCAATATTCACGTCATGTCACAATCTTGCACATGATCAGGATAAGACTAAGCTGGAATAAACTCCATCCAATCAATCACGGCCAATCAAGAGTACGGCTTGATACTATTAACTAACTAGGGTTATCACAGGCCTAGTTACTAGCAAGATGCAATGAGATTATCCCAACAGCCACAAGCCCTGCAGACCATCCGGTTATCCAGGTCGAATGTCCGTTTATGAAGAATGCAACACGTGACTGTGTGCTGGAAATGTGCCCTACTCGTCGGTAGGCTACAAGTCCACTTAATGCGCCCAGATAACGGGATTACCTGTAGCTGGAAATCTCTTCATGTCTACTGAATTATTCTAGTTTATTAGCCTTAGTCAATTACTGTAGGTATCCCTGACCGTGGTACTCAGGGATCCCTATCCTAGACATGATGCAAGACAGTACTGGTTTATTTGTACAAATGCAATCGCCCACGGTGTCCAGGTCATACATACTTGTCATGACATGCTAACTGTCGCAACATCATATTAAGGTTATCATGTAGGTTACTTATCAAGAGTGCACCACGACGGGCCATGTCACAACCCGCACCCGTTTTTCGGACGCGAGCACGTGAGCAAGCCAGCTACGTATCGAACGGACTCCAGTCCGACTCAAATACGTAAATGCTGTCAAGGCTATGGTATACTGCCAAATCATGGCAAACAAATCTATATCTCAATCCACAATAAGAATAATAAACAAGAATGAACAAGTATGGGTCGTGGTCTGCAGCCCACTAGCATATATGTCCGATAAGACTCTAACGATAGTAACAAGAGTCTAAAACTGAATCAGGAAACATGATAAGGTAAGAAAGCATGAAAGGATAACAAACGTAATCATGATACCTGAATCCCACAAGAGTCGCAAAATCCTCCGCCATCCAGAACTACTAGCTAACTCCATGCAATCGCTAAACCTGTGGAGATCATCAGGTCCTCAGAGAACATAGCAAGATACATAATATACATGCCTATCTAACAGTTTTATTATGCGCAAGAAAATAAACAAGAAAGAACAAGAACAAGACAAATGACTATGAACACGAACACGAACACTAGAACAACTACGTATAATGAACTGCCGGATGAACGAAACACGATGATCAATGGAAGAAACCAAACCCTCGTCCCGAGTGTGGACTCACTGGTTTGAACTAAACGCTAACCCTCGTTCCGAGTGTGGACTCTCTGGTTAGTACTAACCCTCGTCCCGAGTGTGGCCTCTCTGGTTAGTTCACGGCAAGGCACCCTCATCCCGAGTGTGGACTCTCTGGTGCAAATACTATATCCTCGTTCCGTGTGTGGACTCTCTGATGTAAACACCATCGTCCCGAGTGTGGACTCTCTGGTGCAAGTCAAGTCAAGTCAAGTCTACACCCTCGTCCCGAGCGTGGACTCTCTGGTGCAAATACTACATCCTCGTCCCGTGTGTGGACTCTCTGGTGCCAAGGAAGCAATATCAAGGATTTAGCAGTTCACTACACGCACTCATTCTACGACACGACTCAAGCAAGGTACTGACGAGAAACTCCAAATGTGAAACACCAGGCCAAAACATGAACATGGCTATAAACAATAAAAACAACTCCACAGAAAATAACACGAAAAAGCACATGTCCATAAATAATCCAAAAGCTGAAAACTAAAATAAAATGCATGAAAATAAAAC